>CATIWQ010288897.1:0-27664 GCA_949673415.1 Euphorbia schlechtendalii
TGCTGGATGAAATTTGTGAAGAATTGGAGCCCTATTTATAGAGTTTGAATGGTTGCGTCTATCCAAACGAAGAGTCACATCCATTGGTGAAAGATTGCATCTCTTCAATGTGATTGGTTGAGAGGCTTTGATTCAATCCACAATGGATAGGCACCTTTTCATGATTGGTTGACTCCTGATACGTGTCTTTTCGTTGGTAGTTGATGGCGGTTGATCATTCTTATCTGGCGGTTGGTAGTTAAGAAGATAATACCAGAAAACCGTCCAAGTCGCGACCGCGATATACAAGTCATGAGCGTGAATCTTCCTTTGATAGGTTTCTGTTCTGAAGTGACCAGGTCGTGACCGCGAATGATTGTCGTGACCGTGAATGGAGTTTTCTTCAAAAATTTCCTTGTAACTTCACTGATCTTCGACCGCTTCGATCCTAAGCCCAATCTTTAAGTTCCACACATCTTTTTGCACCTTTTTCACTCTTTTTTTCATAGAATTCCACTTTTGATCATTTTACTTCCAAGATTTACCTAGTATCTGCATTTGCATAAAAAACAACTACATACCACGTGAAATCTTTTATATGAAGTATAAAAATGACTCTAACTATAGTGTTTATTATGTGAATTTATTATGATAATAAGTGTAATTATACACTTATCAACCATCTACTGATGGGTTCCTCCTCCTTGAGGTTTTGGTCAGTAAAGATTCGTGTGGATCAATCGTAGAGGCTCTCCTAGTTTGGAAGCTTGTGCTAATAAAGTGCTTTCGAATTACTCAAAGGGAACACCGCCACCAAAAGAGAGAAAGCACACATCAACTGGTAATGCTTCAATCTTTAGATGCTAGGTTTCTTTTACATGAAAGCATCTATGGAACATTTTAACTTAGATTATATCAATCATGGCATGCTCAGGAGATCTTTAGGTTGATTTTGAGTTTTGAAATTCTACCTTGCAACATTTCCATGTTCAATTACTATCTTGATTAATCAGTAGTGGTATTAGAGCCTGCCTTATGCAACGCATGATTGATAATAATGTGTTAAAAATATTGAAAAATATAATAAGTTAAATTTTATGTGTTAGAAATATTAAAAAATATTTAAAAAATTGGAAAAATACATTTTTGAAGTTTTTCACTGAAATCGGGGCCTCGAGGGGTTAACCAAGTACCTATACCCCTCTAGCAGGTTTAGTTGGTAAAAAACCAGTCCAACTAGACTGATGCTGATCCTCTTAATTAGACAAGTACTGGTTCAATCTAGTGGGGCACTAGGTTTTTGCCCATATTTTCCCTTTTACCATTTTTTGCCTTTATTTTCCACTTTACTCTCACTTTTTAATTAAGCGAAAGGGGTATAAATAGGTTCAAATTTTAATGAGAGAGAGTATATAATATATTTCAGTCACTTTTCAGAAATCATGGGTTTTAGAGAGAGAATTTCAAATACTTTGGGAGAATGTTTTGGAATAAGTTGAGAAATCCACATTCAACGAATTTTTTCTCCATTTTTTGGAACTCCTTTTGGTTTGATTTGGTTTTTATTATGAGTGTTTGGGTGTTTTGGGGGTGAAAAATAGTAAAGTAACTCGAAGCCCCTCAACTTAGACTAGTGCCTCCCAAACTAAATCCCCACAGCTTTAGTTAGCTAGCGCCTCTTTAGTAAACTCTAGAGGCACCGGGAAACTAGACCCCCATCAATTTTATTGGAGAGGCACATCTAAAATAGAATTATTTTGCATTACAAATCCATTTTTCATCCATCTTATGCGTTAGAAATGGAAATTTTCAACAACAATCAAAGGCTTTTCCAGGGTCTATGTAGTTTAACCAGTGCCTCTATAGGTAACTAAACCTCCCCCAGGGGAACTAGAATGGCGTCAATCTAGGCGGTTTCCAGTCAGGCCATAGCCGGTCTAGTAGTAGAAGTGCTTGTCTATTTTTCGGACTGAACACCAATATTATTTTTATTCATATAGATTTTGTTTTTTCGCTCCATTTTTAAATGAGACACTCCTTCGTACGCACTCACGTTGGATGCATGTTTTTGATGTTTTATGTATTTATAATTCCTAAAGGTTTTTTGAATGCTCATGAAGCGATGAAACAATATCCCAACCTTTGGGTGATGAGGTAAAGAGAGATCGGTGTGATCTCTCAAATGATTAGATAGAATGCAGTGAAGCGAAGTGGAATTTTGGATTTTTAGTGTTGGTTGGAAAATGGTGGTAATGTCTTACCACGGTAACAAACACATGTTACGAAAACTTGAGGTGTGTGGACCTTTATTTTTGGATAAAATAATGTGTTCCACCCTTATGATGTATATATTGATGAATGAAATGATGTTTGTATATATTTGGAATCACCTATGTTTTTACTCAATCGCGCAGAGGTTCAGAGCTAATTAGGCATTGCAAATGAGTTGATATGTCATGTTGGCACACTCCCTAAGGTGATGCGCCCTTGAGCATCTTTACAGTTAATGAACAAAGAAGAGGTATTTCATGATGCTTTGGGGTTTTATTCATGATGTTGTGGTACTTCATGAGCGCTCCAAAACCTTAAACTAATAAAAGAATGAGTGAGTGCGTAAATTAGTGTCTACACAAAATAATGTTGTTAGTATGATATACATGGTGTGAGATGATGATTTTTTGCATCTGTAGGGATGGAAAAGTAATTAAACACATAACACGTAGCAAGCACGCAATATACAATTCTTCAAACCATACGCCTCATGTGGAATAAAGGGTTCAACTTCTAAATCAAGGCTTGGGTCATCCTGACACCAAGAGGATGTCAAGGAGTGGATCTACAATGGACATAGACACAGTTTGGTATACATAAGGAAAGTTACTACGATGATGTTGTATGAGTTCGGTAACAAAGGTTGTTGATGTAGAAGTTTCTTGTTTCACTATAATACACTCCAAGCCTCTTCCCAAATAAGTGCGAACGAGGGAGGTACATGGGATATGGTAACAAGTGATCCACAAAATAGGTATCCTCGATCCCCGTGAGGTTAAAAGTGATACTTTCGTGGCTTCATGGTAAAAATAGGGCTTCCTAACTTTAAGGCTAATCCGTCTAATGCGTATGCTTTTGTTTGAAATATTTTAAAGGTGGAAAAACTCATTTAACAATTTTTCAATACTCATCAAAGTCTTTGGGACACCGTGTAATCACCGCATGGCGCTGGCCCCGTGAAATGGGGCATGGGGGTTTTATGAAAACGAAAAAAGAAAAGAAAAGCTTTGAAATACTTTATGCCTAAACCTCTCTCCTACGTTATACGGAGTCACCACCTAGATCAGCTCTTTCGGGAAATTCGGTACAGCCTAGAACATTTAAGCCTAAATCGCACCATAGTTTAGAGATTTGGGTTTAATTACAAGAAAACAACCACATTTAAGACATTTCAATTTATATTTAGTCATTTTTTGTTAATATTGGAGTTAAACATACACATGCGGAAAGCGGTAAATAAAGCGGTAAACAAAATAAAAGAAAGCCATAAATAAACTAAATATGCGATTTCTAACCTGAAGGGGGGTTTGGTAAATAATAATACAAACCATGGGGTAATATACCAATGGTTCTAAACACAAATGATCTTCAAATACATTTTATTTACAATTGCGATACCCAAAAGAAAATAAAACCCTAACATACGTCTAACCTAAACTACTTGCATCCACAAAGATTAGCATGAGATATATCACATCATCATTGCATAGTTAGTTAACCAAACAAGACACGATTAATCATGCAAATAGGTTAGATTAGGGTTAATCGCGTGTTAATGGATTTAAAAATGGGGAATTCAGGTTCCCCTCATGCTTTTATCGGAAAATAATTGATTTTAGACTTGATTTACCAAATTTTATTATTTAAGACTTAATATGGCATAAATGTGGTCAATTATTGGGAAAAATAGATTTCTAGTAATGTGGGGCCTAAAAAATAATAAAGAGTAGGAAAATAAATAAACTAGGCTGAAAACACAAAAACGACAGAAAATAAAGCACAAATCATGCCAAAGAGTGTCCAAAATCTCTGAATTTTACCTCTCTGACGTGAATCCACAAAATTTTTAGTTAGAAATGTTGAAGAAAGAACTCCCAAATTCTTTTTATAGTTGATTTGGTTGGAAAAGGCAGAAAAGTAGGTTTTTTGGTGAAGGTAGAAAGAAACACGAGAGTTAGATTTTTTGTTTCTAATGGATAGGGAAGTTTTCCGAGAAAAAGCATCGTAAAAAGAAGTATAGAGATTTTCCTAACTTTTTCACAAAAGATCCCAAATTTTCTCTCTCTAAGAAATTTTTCCAAAGAGGTAATGTTCTTCCTTTGAAAAATCTAATTTTTTGATTTTTATAGTGGTAGGTAAAAATTGTAATTATGTGAGGAAAGAGGGATATTTTTGAGAAAAAAAATAATTAAAGTTAAGAGCACAGAAGGTTGAAAATACCCAAGATCTGCTCCAAACACCTCGTAACCTCAAAGCGGATCACTAAAACAAAAGAGGCAAGTGAATATATTTCTCATCATCGCTTCACGAGAGCGACCAAGAATCCCTTGCTCACAATATAGGTATAATACTAAGATGAGCATGGTTTAGTCGAGGTTAAGTTAAAACCTCAATAATACATGGTATAGTACAATTTAAGTATGGTTTGATCATGGTATAATGTTAATAAGACCTAAACATTGAATAGGCATGGGAGAGGCAAAATAAACATAAGCATGCATAGTTTCTACATGATATAGACGAGATACCCTAGGCATATATGTGGCATACTTATGATGAGGACATTGTATACATATGGAAAAAATAAGGAATAGTATGTGAATGATAAATTTAAAGCAATGGCATGGTATAGCCTAAACTAAACATGATATAGTTAAAGTAATGACATGGCATTGTCTACACCAAGTATGGTATAGATGTTGAATATACATCGCATAGCTAAAATAGTGACATGGAAAAAACTAAAATAAACATGGTATAATTATAAAATATCCATAGTATAGACACAATAATGACATGGCATAACCTAAACTAGACATGGTATAGTTAAAGTGATGACACAGAATGTGTTAGTACTTGATAGCTTATGGAATCCATTACAGGGGGGTGATTGTTGATTAACTTGATATGTTTAGATATAAAAACCTTTTTCAAGTTAAGTTAATTTATTCTGAGCATAAATATATTGTGCGTAAACAAATAGTTTAAAACAAAGCAAACCACATAGCTCAAGCTGACTTTGGTTTGGTCTCAAGTTTTTCTCAGTAACAACTTACTTAGCTCAGGTTGGTTTTTCAAGCAAGATAAAACGAAGAGAGAATTATGCTTATGCTGAGTGAAAGCTGACAAAATATAAAGGATATATTACAATTGAAAATTTATAATGGTTCGACCCTTAGCCTTTCTTTAGTCCCCGGATTCCTTTCTGAGATTAAATCCATAAGTGTTAAATCTTTTAACTACGCGAAGAAGCCTTTAGTAACGGGCAGATGGATTACATCAAGTACTTTCTAAGATAACTAACTCTCTTAATTATCTTTATTACAAACATTATAGAATTGGTTTGTTTACTTTGAGATTTTCTTAAGGAATTTCGAAGTATGTGGTTGCTTGAATAAAATTTTAGCTCTCTAGAATTTCAAGTTATTCACAAAGTTGTAAATAACTAGTTCAATCTCTATTTATAGATGCGGATTCCTAAACTAGCCGTTGCAATGACTCTTCTTAATTGAATCTTGAAAATATTTTCTCTTCACTACTTCAATTTCTTCCCGTACAAGACAAATTTAAAGAAGTTTAGAGATAGTGATTTTGTTTTTGAGCCACCATATTAATCTATTGATTAATTTCTTGTCAAGTTTTGATTCCTCAAATTGTATTTGTTGGTAGAGAGGACATGAGATGCAACATGGAGATTTTTTATTAACTCTCTTGTAAACTTGGTAATGGTGTGGTGATGCTCGAAAAATAATGATTGTTAGTTGATACCTTTTGGTCTAAGACTTTAGTGACTACAAGCCAACATTTGTACTGACACCTTTTAATGGTTTAGACCACTTGAATAATGCTTTGTTTTTAACCCCTAATCATTATTGAAACCTGAAATTCATCAAACTAGAATATTATATTTTCACGGAACTCATGAAAGGTAACATTGTTATACTACTCAGTATCACATAAAGTAACTCAGCTTACGTTGAGAAATATCACTTTAACATTTAAAGCTGAGTTTCTTTGTAGCTAATACTTAGGTTAACATCCTAACTCTTCCCAACCCTAATTCATAACTTAACTACCTCCCTTATAGTTTATGTACCCTTCTCAAACTACAATCACTCCATTTGTAACTTGAATGCTAGAACAAGAACTTAACTTATAAAAATGTTTGTTCTTTAACAATGAATGACTTAGCTAATTCTAAGTCTAATTAATTCTCTCTATTAAAAATAGAATAGGATTGATTTTTTTTATTTTTAGATTTTCTTGAGAAATTTCAAAGGCTATGACTGCTTGAATAAAGTTTCAGTTGTTTAGAAATTCAGTTAATTCACCATGTTGTAAATGACTTTATTAGTCTTTTTTTATAGTAGTAGGTTCCTGAAATTGGCAAATTCAAATTCTCATCCTTACTTGAGCTTCAAAATCTCTTCTCTTCACTTTTTCATTTTTTTTCCAATTTGAGACAAATTTGTAGACATTTAGAGATAGAGATTTTATCTGTTGAGCCATGATATTAATCTGTTGATTAATTTCTCATAAAGTGTTAATTCCTCAAATTGTATCTATTGATAGAGAAGGCATGAGATGCAACATGGATATTTTTTGTTGATTCTCTTGCAAGCATTGTAATGGTGTGGTGATCCTCAAAAAATGATGTTTTTAAGTTGATATCTTTTGGTCTCGGACTTAGTGATTAAATGCCAACAATTGTACTGGCACCTTTCAACAATTTAGACCACTTGAATAATCCTTTGTTTTCAACACCAAATTATTTTTGAAACCTGAAATGCACCAAAGTAGAATATTATGTTTTCACTAAACTCATTAAAGGTAAATCCGCTATACTACTCAACATTGAATAAAGTAACTCACCTTATACTAAGACATATTACTCAAACATTTGAAGATGAGTTTCTTTGCAGGTGATACTTAGGTTAACATCGCAACCCTATGCCATAACTTAACTACCTCTCTTATAGTTTATGTACACTTCTCGAACTTCAATCACTCAATTTATAACTTGAATGCTAGAACAAGAACTTACTTATAAAAGCGTGAGTTCTTTTAAAATGAATGACATAGCTAATTCTAAGTCTAATTAATTCTCTCTATTATATATAAAATAGGATTAATTTTTTTTCTTTGAGATTCGCTTGAGAAATTTTGAAGGCTGTGATTTCTTGAATAGAGTTTCAGCTGTTTAGAAATTCAAGTGATTAACCAAGTTGTAAAAGTCTAGTTCAGTCTCTATTTATAGTTGTAGATTCCTGAAAGTAACCATTGCAAATTATCATCTTGACTTGAGATTCAAAATCTTTTCTCTGCATAGCTTCGTTCTGTGACAGATTTAAAGACATTTAGAGATAGAGATTTTATTTTTTGAGTCACGATATTAATCTTTTGATTAATTTCTCGTCAATTGTTCATTCCTCAAATTGTATCCGTTGGTAGAGAGGGCACGAGATGCGACATGGAGATTTTTTATTGACTCTCTTATTAACATTGCTATGGTGCGACAATGCTCGAAAAATGGTGTTTGCCTATTGATACCTGTTGGTCTTGGAGTTTAGGGACTACACACCAACATTTGTACTGACACATTTTAATGGTTTAGACCACTTGAATAATCCTTTATTTTTAGCGCCAAATCATTTTTAAACCTGAAGTGCATCAAACTAGAATATTGTGTTTCATGGAAATCTTTAAAGGTAATGCAGTTATACTACTCGACATTAAAAATAGTAACTTAGCTTGCATTGAGACATATCACTTAACAATTTTGATATTGAGTTTCTTTTCAGCTAATACTTATGTTAACGTTGCAACCCTAAGCCATAGTTTAACTATCTCTCTCACAGTTTTCATATCCAAACTACAAACACTCAATTTATAATTTGAATGCTAGAACAAGAACTTAACTTATAAAAATGTTGGTTCTTTTACAATGAATGACTTAGCTAATTACAAGCCTAATTAATTCTCTCTATTACAAATAGAATAGGAATGTTTTGTCTACTTTGAGATTTTCTAGAGAAATTTTGA
Source organism: Euphorbia schlechtendalii (assembly GCA_949673415.1). Lineage (NCBI taxonomy): Eukaryota > Viridiplantae > Streptophyta > Magnoliopsida > Malpighiales > Euphorbiaceae > Euphorbia > Euphorbia schlechtendalii. The sequence continues at coordinate 8,293 of CATIWQ010288897.1, forward strand.
AGGCTGTGATTGCTTAAACAGAGTTTCAGCTATTTAGAAATTTAGGTGATTCACCAAGCTGTAAACGTTTGGTTCAGTCTCTATTTATTATTGTAGATTCCAGAAAGAAGCCATTGCATATTGTCTTTCTAACTTGTGCTTCAAAATCTCTTCTCTTCACTGCTTCAATTTCCTCCTATTTAAGACAAATTTAAAGACATCTAGAGATTGTGATTTTATCTATTGAGCCATGATATTAATCCATTGATTAATTTTTCATCAAGTGTTAATTCCTCAAATAGAATCTATTAGTAGAGAGGGCATGCGATACGACATGGAGATTTTTAATTAACTCTCTTACTAATGTTGCAATGGTATGATGATTCTAGAAAAGCAACACTTATTAGTTTATATCTTTTGGTCTTAGACCTTAGTGACTACATGTCAATATTCATACTGTCACCTTTTAACGTTTTGGACCACCTGAATATTACTTTGTTTTCAGTGTAAAATCCTTTTTGAAACCTGAAACACATCAAACTAGAATGTTGTGTTTTAATAGAATTCATTAAAGGTTACAACGTTATACTTCTAAAAATCGTTTAGATTAATTCAGCTTGCGCTAACACATATCACTTAAACTTTTGATGTTACATTGCTTTGCTGCTAATACTTATCTCAACTTCATAAATATCCGCAACCCAAATCCATAACATAACTAAATTGAGTAGTACACTTCCTAACTATTCAATTTCATTATCCTTATTAGTATGTTATTTAAAAAATTCAAGTACTATGAAGTATCTTTAAGTTGGGTTGTACAATCTCCCCCATTTTAGAACATATAACAACCTAGGTAGTAGCATAAATAAACTTAGTAAAAGTTTAATGATATAGATTGCCTGGTTTATGATATAAGACTCCTCCATGTTGAGTGAACTTCCTTCAATTAACAAAAACTCTGAGTGAGCTTTCTTTTGAACTTGGGACTTGTATTTATCAACTTCTCTATTGATGGCCCATATCGATTCATGTAAAGAACAAATTATGCAAGAAATAAAAAATATATGAAAGCTAAGAAGTTCTTAACTTGGAGCAAATATTGTAATTCATTAATAAACTTAGTAAGTACACCATATGTGTTATATACTAAACTTGGTACATTATAACCAATTACAAAATTTTCTAAAAAATATAGCTAGTCTACCTTTCATTTGAGTTTCCTCTTTCTTTACCATGAAGCTCTTGTTGCGATTATGGTGGTAGACATAGCTGCATTTTCTACTTTTGTTGGTAAGGCAACTGTTGAGGTCTTACTAGGATAGAACACTTTTGATGTTGAGCTTGTTTGCATGCATCCTCTAGTACCTTCTCCCCGTTTTTTAGGTATTCAATCACCAGTTGTTTGAGACACCATTAAAAGATTCCAAAGCTTCAAAGACCATTTCTTGCTTCCCACTAATCACCAAATTTATTTGAAGCTGTAGTTGATCTCTAGCAAGAGGGGATAAGACATCTTATTTCTTAAGCTCACTGAGCAAAACAAATGGTGCCATTAGATGAGGTGTTTAATAAGGTTAAAGCCTTGGCAAGAAAATTATTGAAAGAATTGTTGCAGTCTATGAAAGTCTCCTGCTGATAATGCAATATTCAGTTATACCTCTATATCAATGATCTTTGAAGCTATAGCTTACAAGTTCCTTGTTGTGTAATATATATGTTTATCATCCTCCTACCTAGTGTCCATGAGCACTTTTATGTTGTCTTGCATCATGTTGGTTTTCTCCACTAGGACATTAAGCTTCTCGTGTACCCTCTTAAGGATACACTGATGAACATGATTCCAAAAATGGCTTGCCCAAAACATAAATCACCGCCTTTTTCATATCCTTTGTAATCTCCTCCAAGTTAGCCTTGATCAAAGTGCATGTTGTAATCAGATTTTGATCCATTGCTATTAAATCCAGAGTAGGCTTGTTTGCTTTCTAAATCACAACATCCACCTTTTCATTGTATTTTAGCATAGACGTGGATATTTTCTACATAGTGATCTCCATGATGTGTTGAACATCTATGCTTGTGTAGCCTTAGTAAGAACATAATGAATATTACTAAGCTGCATTGTTGCATTATCAACAATCCCCTTTACTCTTCTTTACACAACATTGACAATGACATTAGAGGTTAAAATAACGAAGATAACTAATTCAATTGAGCTAGAGAGTTAGTGAGTTTTGTTAGAATAGTTGCCATCTTTGCCACTAAGCTTTTGACACTCTCCTTAGCAAGGTCATTTCTTATAGTCAACAAGCTCCCATGAATGAGTTTAAACTCTTAATAGTATATGGATTCTACAATGATGCTTATGTCCTCTTCAAATTCATGCATAACAACCATTTTCTTCTTTTAGGAAAATGCCATTAATTTTCTCAACAAGTAGAGCTTTGTTTACTATTGCATCTAAATCAATTTTAGACTTGAGAGATGGGTATTTAGCCATTTCCATCTCTCTAATCTTTGCCAAGATAGAAAAATCATCATTACCCTCTTAGACCTAGTTACTGCTAGTAAGAGTTGCTTCCTTGGTAGTAAAATTTTCCTCAACACCCTTTCAACTACAGGTGTTTCCTCTTGAGCATAGTCCTTAGTATGAGGAACTTCCCTAATCATAGGGACTTAGGGGGTGGTGGTTTTGTTTGAAGAAAGGGTAGGTTGATAAGTGGTAGTTGATAGAATAGTTGATTGGTCTTGATTTTGTTTAGGTGAAGAAGGTAGAGAAATAATAGTTTAAGAATAGAATGAGGTGGTGTAGAATTTTGTATAGGAGATGGGATGGATGTTTGAGAACATTGTGGTTGTGTTGGTCTTTTATTGGGAATGATTTGGAATAGAATTATAGAATGGAAGATGTAGGTGTAGGTGTTGGGGAAGGTAATTTTTATACTTGTGGGATGGTTGTTTGAACCAAGGATGGATAAACATTAGGTAACTCAGCTTCTTGAGTTTGCTCAAATAATTAAGCATTAGAGTCAACAATAAAAGATTAGTCATACTTATCCTGGCTGATCTCTTCAATGCCATCCTCACTGTTAATAAGCTTGAGATTTCTCCTAGCTCTATTATGGGCAATCCTCTTCTTTTGAGTCCTTTTTAGGTTCTTTTCAGCCTGCTCAAGCAAGACTATTTCCTCCAGCTCTACTTGAGCAAATTTTCTCTTTCTTTTCCTTAACTTCTCTCTAATCTCAATGGTAGACATATTCTTTACTTATTCTAAAAATTCAAGCTTTAGTGGAGGAAGATTTTGTTGCCTCAATTTCACCATCACTCTCCTCAACCTATTATGCAAATATCACGAATTGAGCCCTAGTCTTGAGCTTTAACTTCTTCTTAGGCTCCCCCTTAGTAGGGACCTTTACCTTCTTCTATTGTTTTGGGATGGATTTCTTCTTCACTATTGTAGTAATGAGATAAAAATTATAGAACATGGTGGTCGCATTGGTGAAGTGGTGGAGGATAAGCACTGACCAATTTAAGGTAGCAGAGGATGCACACAAACAAGCTCAACACAAAAAGTCTTCTATTCTTGTAAAACAACAACATCTTCCTTAATAATAGTAGTAGAGAACACAACCTAGACCACCACCATCATAGCAACAACAACCTAAGTAGCAGCCTCATGGTAGAGGAAGAGGAGTATCAATGAAAAGATAGGCTAGCTGTAGATTTTAGAATATATTGTAATAGGTCTTAATGCATCAAGCTTCGTATATGACAACTATAGCGTACTTACTAAGTTTATCAATGAAAGATCATAATATTTGGTCAAAGTTAAGAACTTATTAACTTTCATATATTATTTATTTCTTGGATAATTTGTGCTCTGTAGGAATCAATATAGACCACTAATAGAGACATTGATTAAGCCAAGACCTAAATTGAAAAGAAAGCCTACTTTGTATGGGGGAGTTTATGCTAATTGAAGGAAGTCTACTCAGAATGGGGAAGTTTATGCTAACTAAAAGGAGTTCACTCAACATGGCAGAGTCTTACATCATGAACCAAGTACTCTATGTCACCAAACATATACTAAGTTAATTTATTCTACTACCTTGTTTCTTATTTGTTCCAAAATGGGGGAGATTATTGAACCCAAATCAATGATACTTCACAAAATTTAAGTTTGGGAAATAACAAACTAATTAGGATACTGAAAATAATTACGTACTAAGTATACTCTTAATTAAGTAATCAGCTTGAGTAAACAACTTAGCTTGGCATAGGCTAGTTAAGTTATTGCTTAGGATTGTGGTGTGATGCTAAGCTAAGTATTAGCGGTAAAGCAACTTAGAATTAAAAGTTCAAGTGATATGTGTCAGCACAAGCTGAGTTACTTTATGAGATGCTTAGAAGTATAACGTTGTTACCTTCAATGAATTCTTTGAAAATAGAACATTATAGTTTTATGTGTTTTAGGTTTCAAATAAGATTTTGCATTGAAAATAAAGTAATATTCAAGTGGTCCAAACCATTTAAAGGTAACAGTGTGAATACTGCAATATAGTAACTAAAGTCTAAGACTCAAAAGTATCAATTGACAAGCATCATTTTCTAGCATCGTCGCGCCACTACAATGTCAGCAAAAGAGTCAATCACAAATCTCCATGTTACATCTCATGCCCTCTCTATTAGCAGATACATTTTGAGAAATCAACACTTGATGAGAAATTAAACTAACTATTTTGTATCGGGCCTCAACTGATAAAATCATTATTTCTAAACATCTTTAAATCTTTCTCAAACATAAAGAAATTGAAGTAGTGAAGAGAATAGATTTTGAAGCTCAAGTTAGGACAAGAATTTGCAATGTCTACTTTCAGGAATCTACAACTATAAATAGAGAATGAAGCAAAAGTTTACAACTTGGTGAATCACTTGAATTTCTAAACAAATGAAAACCTATTCAAGTAATCACAGCCTATAAAATTCCTCAAGAAAATATCAAAGAAAACAAATCATTCATATTTTGTTTGTAACAGAGAGAATTATTCATACTTAGAATTAGCTAAGTTATTCATTGTAAAAGAACCAATGTTTTTATATGTTAAGTTTTTATTCTAGCATTCAAATTATAAATTGAGTGATTGTAGTTTGAGAAGGCTACTAAAATTGTAAGAGAGGTAGTTAATCCACCAATTGAAATAGAGGTAATTATAAATTGACTGATTGCATTTTGGAAGGTACTTGCTGTAATCTACCTACTCATTTCCACCTGGTTAAAGAAGTTAACACTAATGGATTTAAGCTTAGAAAGGAATCCAAGGACTAGAGGAAGGCTAGGGGCCGAAGAAGGATAAATTCTTAGGTGTAATATTTCCTTAAACTTAATCATTACATTATCACATTTTGCTCAACATAGTAATCATTCTCTCTTAATCTTATCATGAATATCTCCTTCTTGGATTTTGGACAACTGGATTGAATGTGAACCTTCTCACTATAGCCAAATTCTTTGATGTAGTCTTTCTCTTGTTGTCCTTCTTCAACATCCTTCTTATGCTGAGTAAGTTTTCTTCTCTCTAGGAAATGTCTTCTTGTATTTCTTATCATCCTTCATGAAGTGCTTGAACTTTCTAGTTAGCAATACCATTTGGTTATCTAAATAATCATGAGAACTTTCCTCAAATAAGTCAACTTTGAGAACAATAACTCTGCTCTCCTTCTACTCTCCCATGCTTTTCTTCATATCATCATCATACTTTCTCAATGACATCTCTTGAGTTAACAAGGTGTCTATTAGCTCATCATAGCTATATGTCTTCAAATCATGAGCTTCTTTAATGTCCCTCTTCTTGGCATCCCACTCCTTGGTGAGACTTCTCAGTATTTTCTCCACCATTTCTTTTTCAGTGTATTTCTTCCTAATCTCTTTACTTTGTTGATGATGTTAACGACCCTAGTACTTAACCTTTTAATCCCTCCCTAGAGCCCATTTGAAATAGGTCATATTTCCTAATTATTAAGTTGATCTTGGTCTCTTTCACTTTATCAGTCTCCTCATAGGTGACTCCAAGCTTCCTTTATATTTCCTATATAGTCTCGCATCATGATACCCTATTAAACTCAAACAAATTTAACATAAAATATAAGTAATTGTTTATTGTTGCATTTAGGTTAGTGTCATCATAATCTTCAAGATCAACAAGAACTCTATGTCCATTCCAAAAAACTATATGAATGTGAGGGCCAAGCTCTATAGCTAACAATGCTTGCATGCTCTGAGAGTGAATGAAATTTTTCATTTGGATTTTCCAAAAAGAGTAATGTTGGCCATTAAAGAGTGGAGGTCTGGTTACAAACATTACCTCCTTGAGGAGTGTTTCTTCCCATGATAAGGATTGTAAGATGCATTGTTAAAAGCAATTATGATTTTGGTACTCAAGATTGTGAAATCTTAAGTTGAGCAAGTACGTTGATACCACTTGTTGGTTCTTGATAGCATATGAAATCGATCAAAGGGGGGTGAATGCAGGTTAACTTGTTTAGTTAGATATAAAAATCTTTTTCAAGTCAAGTTAATGTATGTTAATTATAAATATGATGTGTGAAAATAAATTGTTTAAAACAATGAAAGCCACTCAGCTCAGGTTGACTTTTGTTTAGTCTCAAGTTGTGCTAAGTAAAATCTTACTAGGCTCAGGTTAATATTTCAAGCAATATAAGACTAGGAGAGAATGATACTTATGTTGAGCGAAAGCTGATAAAATATAAAGATAAGGTTTAGGGAAATATTAAGTCTTAGAATTTATTTTGTTTGGCCCCTAGCCTACCACCAGTAACTAGATTCCTTTTTGAGCTTAAGTAAACTAGTGTTAACTTCTTTAAATCCAAGCTAACTACCTCTTTTACAGTTTGAGTACCCTTCTCAAACTATAATTAATTTAGATAATGAATGCTAGAACAAGAATTAAACTTATAAAAATGTTTGTTCTTTTACAATAAATGACTTTGCTAATGTTAATTATAATTAATTCTCTCTATCACAACTACAATAGGAATAATTTCTTTGCTTTTAGATTTGATTGAGGAATTTTAAAGGCTGTGATTGTTTCAATAGAGTGTCAACTTTTTAGAAATTCTAGTGATTCACCATGTTGTAAATGTCTGGTTTAGCCTCTATTTATAGTTGTAGATTCTGGAAAGTAGCTGTTGTAATTTCTCATCTTAACTTGAGCTTCAAAATCTCTTATGTTCACTACTTTAATTTTTGGGGGAGTTCGGGGACACTGTGCTGCCACTGAAGAAGAAGTTGGAGCTTAACCACTTCACTAGGCTATCCCATGACCAGGTACATACTAGGTATAACAAAGCACAACAAAAGAGAAAGCTAAAGTGCGTACCGACAGTAGTACCTGCAGACATCCCGAAGGAGGAAGAAGATAGATTTATGGTGGATTTCAAGGAAAGTGAAGATTATGACAAACTGCCAATCTCTAGCATATTGGAGCAATTCACCACCACCGCTTCTACCCCAAAACCAAAGGCTAGCTCTTCGAAGGCCCATAACAAGAGCCCTGCAAAGCCTAAATTCGAGGAAGCCACTACTCAGCCCCAAAGATAAATGAGGTAAATGAAGGCCAAAACCCGCACTCAGAGGAAAAGGGAGGCCAAGCTGCAAGCTGAACGGTAGGAGGAGGAGAAAGTGGATGCGATTGAGGCTGAGGAAACCCTGCACCAAAGAAAGCGCAAAATAGTCTTTTCTGAAAAATCAGAGGAGTAGGGTGACACCAAGAGGTCTAAGGAAGAGGAAACTCTAAGTCCTAGAGCTACCACTAAAGTCAACGACATTTTTGCCAAAGCTAAGGGCACTCAGTGGAAGTGCTCTGCCACCAACAAACCTTGCAGAAGAATGTGAAGGAGGTGAGCAGTGAGGAGGATGTTGGAGACTCCCTTACCCTAAATCAGGAAGAATCTGATCTTCCTGATCCCAACATCCACTAAACCATTTTTACTTAAATTGAGGAAACCACTACTCAATTTGAGCAACCTCAAGCTGACCCATCGTTGGGTCAAACAACTAACAAAGAGGTTCCTCTAATTACTACCCACCCCCCTTCCTTCTGTAAATCCTCAAACCTCTTTCTTCTGTAAATCCTCAAACCTCTTCTCATGTAAGTCCCTCCATTCCCTCAGTTTCTACTCCTGTAGATACTATTCGAAAGATTTTATCTATACTCATTCCGGAAGGCTTATCCTCGGCAACGGTGCCAAAAACTTGTTCGCAAGGTTTTTGACTCTACTTATTCTGAGGGCTTATATTTTGTGATGAAGCCAAAAACCTTGTTCCCCACTCTTCTAATGACAAGATAAGAAGTTCAAAATACAAATAGGTGTTGTCAATACCGCTTATCAAATAGAAAAATAGTGACCACTACAAATATACAGTTTAAATGTAGTTTTAAAAAATATCAATCCAATAAGGAAGGTTTTCGGTTCTAAAGATCAACTAGAGTTATGGGGTAAATGAAAATAGGGATATTTATTGGAGTTGGATGATTTGGATGATAGATGGATGAATAGATAGATGTATGAACAGACTAGAGAAGATATAAAATATAAAGATATTCTTAAGAACAAGTTTAGCAGAAAAAAACATGCAAAATCATCAAGAATATTTTGTACACCAGATAACTTCAACAAATAAGGTACTAGATGCCCTAATATTTAATAATTAACTGTAGAGCAACACATGAGATTACTTTTCTAAGTCTAGGGTAAGCAAATTATGACACTTATAAGAACCTGGATAACAATATCACTATGCTTAGTACGGGTCGCTCTCACATAGCCATATTTAGCAAGTTACCATTCAAAAAATGTTGGCTCACAAAATAGCGTTATAATAACAGATCCAATGATTATACACTATCTTGTTAACCCTGAAATCACTCTTAAAGTTAGCTCAAAAGCATATAACTTGATTAATAAAAATGACGCAAGAAGAAATACTCGTTATGACACATAGACATATCATAAACTTCGAAATAGAAAGTATAAGCAGAAAACAAAGTAAAATTGTAAGGTATGCAAGTGAAAGCTAAAGTTGATCAAACAGTATCCACTCTTTAATGGGAGTCGTCAATTCCAACAATTCTTGAGTCTACTTTGAATTCGGTCTCGACTCGTACAAAACCTTCGCTAGGATGCTATTCTTTGTGAATCACGAATAAAAGAATGTTGAAGAATGAAAACTTTTATTGATAAGTGCTTTGCAATTACACTCATACAACAAACGCTCGAATTTGTGTAGAAATATAGTGATCGAAATAGGAATCGAATCACTTATACATTTTTCTTGTTAAGACTTTGAACATAGCAAAATCTATATAATTTCTACTCTCTATCTATGCATACATATCTAACATGTATCACCAAATATCAATCTACTCTCAATTTCCACGAAATTGGTTGAGTTAGGAGCTTATTTATAGAGTGTGAAGAGTTACATCTATCCGAATGAAGAGTTGTGTCCATTAGCGACCAGTTGCATCACTTCATTTTGATTGGATGCAAAGATTCATCCTCATTCACAATGAAAAGGCACCTTTTCATGATTGGTTGACTTCTAAAAGGTATCTTTTCGGTTGGTAGTTGATGGCGGTTGATCCTTCTTATCCGGTAGTTGAAAGAAGCGAAGAGTTGATAAAAAATCATCAAGGTCGCGCCACGATTGTATGTCGCAACCGTGAATACTTGGTTGCAACTTTCTATTGTGAATGTTAACAAGTCAAAATCGTGATATATGTGTCACGATCGTGACATGCCTTTTTCACATGATTCCTCTTTGCCATTTCTACCGATCTTTGACATCTTTGATCCTTTGCCAATTCTTTAAGTTCCGTGCATCTTTTTGCACCTTTTTCACTCTTTTTCCATAGAATTCCACTTTTGTTCATTTTACTTCCAAGATTTACCCAGTTTCTGCATTTGCATAAAAAACAACTACATACCACGTGAAATCTTTTATATGAAGTATAAAATGACTTAAACCGTAGTGTTTAATGATTGAAAATATCATGATAATAAGTGTAATTATACACTTATCAGTAACAACTCCTACTATGTAGGAAATAAGTTCTGATTACAACACAGTAGATGAGGTAGCTTTGAAGGAGTAGTTGCAAGAGGTAGCAAAGAAGTTATACAAATCTCTCAAAATTGATGTTGACCTAGATGTTACTATCACTAGAATAATTGTTAAACCTGGCTTAAAGATACTTCATAATACTTGAGTTTTGGAAATAATAAACTACTTAGGATAGTGAAATTAATTAAGTACTAAGTAGACTCTTAATTGAGTATTTAGCTTGGCATAAGCTTAGTTAAGTTATGGCTTTATGTTGGGGTGTTGAGCTAAGTATTAGCGACAAAGCAACTTAGCTTCAAAATTTAAATGATATATCTTAACGTAGGTTGAATTACTTTTCTGCGATGCTGAGTAATATAATATGGTTGCCTTTAATAAATTCTGTGAAAACAGAATATTCTAGTTTGATGTTTCAGGTTTTTTAAAAGGATTTGGCAATGAAAAAAAAGGAATATTCATGTGGTCCAAACCGTTAAAAGGTGTCAATACGGATGTTGGAGTCTAGTCACTAAAGTCCAGGATAAAAAAGTATCAATTGATAAGCATCATCCAGCATCGTCGCGGCTGTACAACATCAGCAATTGATTCAATAACAGAGCTCCACGTTGTATCTCACTCCCTCTCTACCAACAGATTCATTTGAGGAATTAAAACTTGACGAGAAATTAATCAACGGATTATTATTGCACCTCAATGGATAAAATCACTATCTCTAAATAGATTTATTTTTATCTCAAACAAGAAGAAATTGAAGTAATGAAGAGAAGAGATTTTGCAGTACAAGTTAAGATGAGAAGTTGCAACGACTACTCTTAGGAATCTACAACTATATATAGAGACCCAAGAAGTAATTTATAACTTGGTGAATCACCTGAATATTTAAAAGCTGAAACTCTGTTCAAGCAACCACAACCTTTAAAATTCACTCAAGAAAATCTCAAAACCATACATTGAATTCCTAATTAGTATGTAACCGAGAGAAATCTAATAAACTTAGAATTAGTTAAGTCATTCATTGTAAAAGAACCAATGCTTTTATAAGTTGAGTTCGTGTTCTAGCAATCAATTTCTAATTTGAGTGATTGTAGTTTGAGAAGGGTCCTTAAACTATATAGAGAGGTAGTTAACCTGGAAGGTACTTGCTATAAAACATCTATTCGAAGTCAAATGTCTCTCTGCTTGGTTAAAGGAGTTATCACTAGTAGATTTAAGCTCAAATAAGAATCTGGGGGCTAGATGCAGGCTAGGGGCAGAACCATGATAAATTCTTAGGTGTAAACTTTCTTAAACTTTATCTTTATCCTTTTTCAGTATATCGCTCAACATAAGCATCATTCTCTATTTGTTTCCTTTCTTAAAAAACTAATATGAGCTGAGTAAATTTTACTCAGCACAAATTTAGACCAAACCAAGTCAGCTTGAGCTTAGTGGTTTGAGTAGTTTTCATCTATTAGTTTGAGCACAACATCTTTACACTCAATATACATTCAGTATACAAAGTTTGATACTATACGAAGTTTTTTATGCAATTTTTACAAAAATAATAATGTTGACTGCCAAAGAGTGAACGTCTGGTTGTAGACATTACTTCTTTAAGGAGTGTTGTTTACCCGTGACCAGGTTGAAAAGAATTAGGAACTGCTTACCCATACTGGAAGTTATTCAGAGGATTCCCACTTAGACGGTTCGGATAGCCTGATCCTTGACTTGGTAGAAGTTGACCAGATTACTTAGACCCGACCTTTAGCTGATACCAAGTGCTCTGGTTAAAGGTTGGACTAGAATTGGTTCAAAGTACAAAAATATGCCCTTGATTCATGGCGAGGAAAACTTGGACAGGCCTTAGCTAGAGCTGGGTATCCACTTGAAGATGATGATAATTAACTGGAGGAGGAAGCTCGGATTCAGAAATCTTATTAGAATTCCTTTCCTCGGTTAAGAGTTCCCTCATCGAATCCTAAGAGCGAAATAAAACTATGGATTAGATAGAATCCTAGTTAATGTAGCATCAACGTCACCCCCAATTCTAGACTAGTGACCTCTCCCTTGATTGGAGTCGGTTAAATGCTTCTTGTCACCTTGACGGCTAACATCTTCCTTGGAAGGATTAACCATAATTTCTGGCAGTAAGACTGAATTAGATTGGATGAAGCTTGTAACTGACCCCTCACTCAAATCGGAGTACAAAATACCCTCTTTAACAACTGTGATGACCTTTGGTGATAAATAGATGAAACTTTCTTTTAGATGAACACACGTTGAATGCAAAACCAATGATTGAATCAAGACATGCATGTCTTGATGTTTTATATGATTTATGATTCGTAAGAGTCTTTCGAACACTCATGAAGCAATGAAATGATACCTCAACCTTTGGGTATGAGTTCGAGAAAGATCCACGTGATCTCTCAAGAGATGAGCTTAAATGTGGTGTGGTGAAGTGAAGTGAACTGTTTGGTTTATAGCATGGGTAAAGGAATGGTGGTAATGCCCTACCATTATAACAATCCCATGTAATGACAAACTTGGGTGTGTGAACTCTTATTTTTAGGTAAACAGGGTGTTGTACCCTTATGTTGTGTAGATGAATGAATGAGTTGATGTTTATAATTAATTGGGATCACCTATGCGGTATAATGAATGAATTGAGAATTTGACTCAATTTAGGCAGGGGTTCAGATATCGATTGGGCATTGCAAATGAGTTTATATGTTATGTTGGCATGTTTCCTAAAGTGACGTGACCTCAAGCATCTTTAAGGTTAATGAATAACGTTGATGTATTTATGATACTTTGGGTTTGATTATTTATGATGTCATGATACTTCATGAGCATTCTAAAACCCTAACTAAATAAAAGAATGAGTGTGTGTGAGTTAGTTCCTACATAAAACAATGTGGCTAGTATGATGTATATGATGTGAAATGTTGTACAAAAGAATGTGGTTAGTATGATGGAAAGAGATTAAAACACATAGCTTATAGCATGCACACAATAATAATTCTTCCAACCATATGCCTCCCATGGAATAAAGGGTTTGGCTTCTAAATCTAAGTTTGGATCATCTTGACACTACGAGGATGATAAGGAGCAAACCTTTATAAATCACAAAGAGACGTTTTGGTACCCCCTAAGGGAAGTTGTTATGGTGATGCTATTTGAGTTCGGTTACAATGGTTGCTGATGTAGAAGGCTCTTATTGCATTATGATACACTCTAAGCCTCGGCCCAAGTAGGTGTGAAGGAGGAGGCACATGTGATATGGGAACAAGTGATCCACTCACGAGGTATCTTCGATCTCCATAGGGTCACAAGTGATACTCTCTTGGCTACATGCTAAAATTTGGCACCCTAACCTTAAGGCTAAGCCATCTAATGCACATGCTTTTGTGAAATATTTTAGAGGTGGATAAACTTATTCAGTACTCATCAAAGTCTTTTAAACTTAATTTAAAAAACAAGTACGATCCCCCAACGGAGTCACCATTGTCATAACATTTTGGACCCGCGAGGCCACCGAACCCGTGAGATGGGGCATGGGAGTTTTTGAGAATATGAAAATAAAGTTTTATAAGATTCAAGGCCTAAACCTCTAGCACATGTTACGGAGTCACCACCCGGATCAGCTCTTCTGGGACATTCGGTACAACCTAGATCCGTTAAACCTAAACCGCACCATAGTATAGAGATTTGGGTCTGGATGAGTTATCTACTTCATCATTATTTAAGTTATATTACATGAATGCCACCACCTTTAAAGTATTTTGATGATTTTCTAATCATTTTCGATTTATATTTAGCAATTTATAACATTCACAAGCGGAAAGCGATAAATAAATAAATGCGGTAAATACACATGTAGAGAAAATGAAATAAAGTAAAAGCCTTCTATCCTAGGAGGGTAGGGATAAAATAATATATATTTGGGGGATACAAATTGTCCTAAATACACTTAATCTTTAAATACATTACATTTTTACAAATTACAATACTCGAAGGAAAATAAACCTATCATGCATCTAGCTTTAAACTACTTGCATCCGCAAAGGGTTAGCACAGTTATAAAGCACATTACAATAGGGGTTAGTATACAATACAAGAAACTATTAGATATGCATAAGTTAGATTAAGGTGATGACTAAAAGTATTGTGCTTTGATTAATTTTTCAAAGTGGGAATTCGAGTTTCCAATCAATTTTCTTGTAAAAAAGGTTCATTTTAGACTAGATTCTTGCTTATTTTTATCATTTGAAAATTCCACATGGTACAAAATGAGGTCAGATGTCAAGGAATGTGTATTCATGTCAATGGGGGACCCTAATATGATGCAAAAATATGAAATCTAGATGAAAAAACAAACAAACCAGGTTATGTACAAAAGGCCAACTGGCTCCCCTCTAGGTGTACTGGCTACGGCCTGGATGGCCACCACCATGACCAGTGCAAGTTTAGCTCCCCGAGGGTAGACAAGAAGCTATAGGGGCACCGTTCATGGTACAAAGGCCCTAGGGATGCGAATTTTGGTAAAACCTTTTGTTTCTCATACAAGATAAATGAAAAATGGTTTTTTAAATCGAGGCCATTCTAATTGGAGCGGCACCCTTGTAGTTATTTTGGTGCCCTTGTAGTTATTTTGGCGCCCTTGTAGTTGCTCCAGCACCCCTCTGATAAGTACAAGGGCGCTGGTCCAACTACAGGGGCATTGGTCTAACTAGAGGGGCACCGAGTTAAAAACCCCTTTTCACCCATGAAACCAACAAAAAACATGAAATAAATAATAAAACACAAGCCTAAAGTGTCCAGAAGCTTACCCGTCTGATGTAATCACAACGATTTTGGATCCAGAAATGCCTAAAGAGAAGTTCCCCTAAGCCTTTTTTTTGTTAATTTGTTGAAGAAGGTGAAGAAAAGCTTGAATAAACGCAAAAAAAATTCAAATAAAATGCAAGAAATAGAATTTTTGAATGATTTTTGGTTAGAGTTTAGAAAATCCAAGAAAAATCAATAGATTTGAGATTTTTCAAGTTTTTTCCAACTTTTCTCCCAAGTTTCCAATTTCTCTCTGTAACCAAAATATTCTCTCCCAAAAATTGGAAAGTGATGTGTCCCCCTCTCTCTTCTAATTTTTTGGGCTTTTATATCAATTTTGGATTGGCCAAAAAGTAGGGTTATAAGAGGAAAAAACGGATAGAAAAGGTGAAAAAAAGGGGTAAAAACTGATTTTTACCTGGTGCCTCTCTAGTGTGACGGGGGCGGCCTAGTAAGGAGGACCACCATTGGCAACACTAGATCGATGACAGTCTGGTGTATAAGGGCACCAAAGCGAGAATTGAGGTGTCGGGCTCGAAGCACCCCCCGAGGTTCCAACGAAGGTAAACTTCAGAGGCAAGCTATTTTTTTTACTTTTATGCATTATATTAATTTTCCATCATATAAAATTTAACTTTTAATATTTTTTTACGTATTTTTTAATGTTTTCTATGTGAAGATAAAAAGGGCTTTTAAATACTAAAAAATTTGCATCATTTTCTGAAAAATTTTAAACTTTCAAATAAAATAAACTAACAATTAAAACAAATATCTTAACATGGGGGAAGACTTAGGAAGGTCGAGAGAACTTCTTTTGACATCGTCTTAGCTAGATTGTGGATTCGAAAAGCCTGGAAAGCAAGTATAAATATAAGCTTTCATCATCGTTTCGCGAGAGGGATCAAGAATCCCGTGCTCACACTAATTGTTGAACCAAGTCAATAGTACTTAAAATGTTTTAAAAATAACAAACTGTCTAGGATAGTGAAATTTATTGAGTACTAAATTGACTCTTAATTAAACAAGTTTACTTGAGTCTGTTTAAGGGAAAATAACTCAGTTTACTGAGTTTTTAATTAAGTTATGGCTTAGAGTAAAAAAAGATGAGTTTAGCCTAGTATTACGTAGTTTATAAGATATAGACATAGTGAAGCTGAGTAGCTTTTACTTAGTAAAAGGTGAGTTCTTTGACACTTAGAGAATAAAATGACACATATGATTTTAAAGTTGCCTGTTAGGGACGGAATATTCTTTTGATGCTTTTCAGTAGAAAAAGTGCTGAAATTAAAGAAGATATTTCAAGTGGTCCTCACAAAAAAAGGTGTAAGTACGGAATGTTGGAGAATCCTCGCCAAAGTCCAATATAAAAGGAATCCTCTGACATGTGCCATTTCTTAGTGTTTTTGCATAACTCTGCAATGTCAACAATCAGACAAATCACAAATCTCCATGTTGCATCTCGCACGCCTCTCTAACATAAATGAATTGCTTGAAGACAATGAGTTTTTGACGTATTCAGATTAACAGATTAATCTCACGCTTCAACGTTCAAATTCATTGTCTCTAAAAATCTTGGAATTTAATTCAAGCAGACACATTTGAAAGATTTGAAGCGAAGAGAAATTGAAAAAAAATTTAGGATGAAAAGTTTGCAACATCTACTTCCAAGACAGTATAGTATAAATAGAAGACTGAAGTAGATGTTCAAACTTGATGAATCACCTCAAATATCTTAAGAGCTGAAATACTATCCAAATATTCCCAGTATTCAGTATTTAAAAATCAAGCATTCTAAGCAAACACAAATTGCCTTATCTTTTTGTAATAGAGAGAATCAAAACTTAGATTTAACATTGTAAAAGGCTTCAACAATTTTTATAAGTTGAGATCCTTGGTTCACATTTCTATTAACAATTTGAGTGAAGGTTTATGAGTGTGCCACTTCAATAAGATGCCTTAAGGTATAACTTCCTTTATATCACTATATCAGGAGCGATGGATCCCATCTTGACTACTTGGCTTACCAACGAGTGATTATCACTATACCCGTAATCACCCGTATCATCCTGTTCATAGAAGTATCAATAAGTATGACCCAAAGTATTACAACTCCCACACAAGGTAACCAATATCTCTGGTCTGAGCATACTTGTACAGCTACTGCAATAAGACATGACACCAACACATGGATATAGTTATTTCTGAGTGTCTCTCTTATAGTAGTCTCTAATGTATTACCCAAATAAATTCATGTGTTAACTCAAGGTACCACCTTCATCTTGTGAGATCAGCTGCTTGGACCTAATCCAAGGAGTAAGCTTACACATGCTAGTCTGTCCACTTCATTAATGTCCAGTCTCAATGAAACTATGAATAGGGATATTTAGAATATTCATAGTAACACGTGTGTGCAGTTCTAACACCACATAGCCCCCACTATGTCCTCACACTCTCATGCTATGTAGTAATCATAGACTTTGTCTTATCAATGAACATATAAATAATAGCAAATATATATATGATAATAGCAAGATGCATAATTAAATACTCATTGATAAACAACAAAGATGCCTTTATTATTGATAGCAATAATCTAAAACTATTTGTACATCATAACTAAAAAAATAAAACCCTAATTGCCTCTAGGTTATACATGATGTCTAACAATTTTAAGATAAACAACTCATCTTGGTATAGGCTTAGTAAGTTATGGCTTAGAGTTGTGGAGAGTTGCGATGTTGAGCTAAGTATTAGCGACAAAGCAACTGAGCTTCAAAGTTTAAATGATATATCTTAGCATATGTTGATTTACTTTTATGCGATGCTGAATAATATAATGCTATTGCCTTTAATGAATTCTATGAAAATAAAATATTCTAGTTTGATGCATTTCAGGTTTTAAAAAGGATTTGGTGCTAAAAAATATTCTTGTGGTCCAAACTTTTAAAAGGTGTCAGTGTGGATGTTGGTGTGTAGTCACTAATGTCTAAGAGAAAATGGTATCAATTGACAAGTGCCATTTTCTAGCATTGTCTTGCCTCTTCAACATTAGTAGCTGATTAAATCACAAAGCTCTATGTTGCCTCTCACGCCCTCTCTACTGGTAGATTTGTTTGATGAATCCAATAACGTTGATTAGAAATTAATCAACATAATAATATTGCACCTCAACAGATAAAATTTCTATCTCTAAAAGGCTTTAAATATGTCTCAAATAGGAAGCAATTGAAGAAGTGAAGAGAAAATATTTTAAATTAAAAGTCAAGATGAGAAGTTGCAACAGCTACTTTCAGGAATCTACAACTATAAATAGAGATTAAAGCAGATTTTTACAACTTGGTGAATCACGTGAATTTCTAAAGAGCTGAAATTATGTTCAAGAAATCACAGTCTTCAAAATTCCCTCAAGAAAATCTCAAAAGCAAACATTGAATTCCTAAAAATTTTATCGTAGAGAGAAGACTAATAGAATTAGAATTAGCTAAGTAATTCATTGTAAAAGAACCAATGCTTTTATAAGTTGAGTTTTTGGTCTAGAAATCAATTTCTAAATTGAGTGATTTGTAATTTGAGAAGGGTACTCAAACTGTATAGAGAGGGAGTTATCATGAAAGGTACTTGCTGTATAACATCTACCCTTTGTCAAAGGCTTCTCTTCCTATCTGTGAGCGGGTGATACGTAGCGGTGGGCTGAGAGCGTGCAATTTCATAGGCGCGGTCCACCGGGGTGTTTTGAGAAAGAAGAAGAAAAAGCACCGGGTCTAGGACCCGGGACAAAAATGTTTGAAAGAGAAAAAGGCAAAAACGTTTAAGATCGGTTCGAACCCAAATCCACTATCTTTCAGTGTGGAGTCACCACCCGGATTAGCTCTTTCCAGGAATTAGAGTCCTGTGAGGCTTAACGTCCAGGGGACGGCCCACCAAGACATAGAGATTCGGGTCCGGGATAAGTTGCTTGTTTCTTATTGGATCACATTAAATTACATCTACAGAAAACCGTTTTCTTTTAATTATGCATATTCGCACTTAGGTCGTTTATGAGTTTATATGCATGATTCACGTATTGCTAAGTAATAAATCATTCACAAAGCGGAAAAATAAACCATCCACAAAATCGTAAGTAAATGCGGAAAGTAAAATTACAAGGCTTCAAAATTCGGGGGATGCAACCACCCGCTAACCTATTAATTACATTTCCCGAACAAAAAAGAAATTGCGATACCCGAAGGAAAATTAAAATCCTAAACATACATCTAATCCTAATCTACTTGCATCCACAAAGGTTAGCAAAGGGGATAACACGTATGTTCGATTTTGGATTTAGTGAGGCCCGCGTGGCCTTAAGAAAAATCAATCGCGATATTGTTTATTTAAATAAAACTGTTCATTTTATTAGCACATTGGTTGCTCATTTTAATTAATGAAATTGCTCGCATGGTA
>CATIWQ010288948.1:0-18891 GCA_949673415.1 Euphorbia schlechtendalii
TTAAATAAATGTATATAAAATTATGCATTCTTTAATCATTAAGTATAAATTATAAATAAATAAATAACTCACTAAAATTATAACACATTAAAAAGTAAATATAAAAAGGAAATAATAAAATTTTTTTTATCTCTTTCTAGTTTTAAATAATATTTTAACTATATAATTCATCAAATATCTCAATACAATAATGACACGTTTAATATGGTTAATGATTTTAGGAAAACAATTAAAAATTTTAAATACTAATATGACCTATTCTATAAAAACAAGTAATAATTTAAAATAGTTGATTTTCTACCTCAAAAATTTTTAAAATATTAATTATAAAATTAAATAATTTTCTTGATAATAAAAAACTGGGGTTTGACCGGTTCATTGGTTCTTCCTAGTTTTAATCGGTCTAAAACGATTTTATATAAACCCGTTAATTTTATCAACCAGACCAGATTCATTTCCGGTTCCCGGTTAAACAGGTTCAACTGGACGGTTCGGTCCGGTTTCAATAACAATGATCATAATTAATCCTTGTCAACTTATTGTCAAGTATCAGACGGACACTTATGTTCGAATTCATTATTCAACCTAGATAGAATTTGTTTAGACATCACTATATGTACATGAATTTAATGTTAGATCTTTATTTAAACATATAATTCGTACTATTTTCTCAACATTCAAATAGCCCCTTCTATTTAAATTTGGGAAATTTGGTTCGACCAATTTTCTTTAGTAGGTAGCATCCATAGCCACTCATTATAACCCCCGCTATAGCAGGCCAAGCCATAAAAAGATAACCATGGTTGGAACCCGTCCATTTTCATCTCATGCCTTTGCTAATCCATTTAAGTTCTCTTTCTGGAGACTTGCATACCCAATTGCATGACTCCTCAATTGTGTATCCAATCTGGCATTAGCTCCAATGATATGGACAACAAACCCATTTTTGTTAAGACATTAACCCCATCTAATCTCATGACCAGATACATATTAGGAAGGCATGTTGTACATGTGCTTACATCCGTTAATAAGGTTTGTTACACAACTTATGATGGGAGACTATATACTGCCTTAATATTGTTGTGGGGATTTTATTGGAGTTGCTGGTCTCGCCTTGGTCAAGGTCTTATGCGATGGATATGATTTTTAATATAATATTCTGCGCTATTTGGAATTATTAGCTCTAAGGGAACATGCTCAGGACTGGTATATCATAATTATTCCATTATGCCAAGACTCCACATAGCATGCAAAACAAACAAGGTCCATGTTTAAGTTATTATACCTATGTTTATAAGTTTTAATTTAACAACTTAAACCATGTTTGTAAAATCAAATGCAGAATCTAATTCCCATACTGGAAATTGACTAAGTCATAAGATTCCCTTGGGTACTTTTTAATCTAATATTGATGGAGATTTCCAGATAGAAGAGTCCCCTTAAAGTGAATGAGTAGCCATGTCCAATCCTTGACAAAATAATCACGGGCACTTCAATTCGTTGTACCACAAACAACTATGATTTAAAGATTTCATTCTTTAATTGAGTGAATTACAGGATAACCCTCAATCAAAGCATTTACACATGTGGTAAAACATTGCCAATTTATAAGATAATCACCTAACCTAAGTTTGAGCAAAATCTTAATCTAGTTATTACATCATTTTCTATAACAGGAATTTAAATCTAAGTCATGCATAGCATACTTTAATCAATTCATTAAAAATATCATTTTAACATATTATAACCAATCATACATAGCATAAGGTAGGCTCTAATACCACTGCTGTTTAATCAAGATAGTAATTTAACATGTAACATAGTACGGTGGAATTTTAAAATTTAAAATTGACCTAAAGGATCTCCTAAGCATGCCATGATTGATATAAACTAAGTTAAAACGTTCCATAGATGCTAATAGGTTCATAAAACTTATAAAAAAAACCTAGCATCTAGGTTAAGAACATTACTAGTTGATGTGCACTTCTCTTTCTCTTTTGGTTGCAGCTTTCTCTTAGAGCAATTCAGCAAAACTTCGTTAGCATGAGCCTTCAAAATAGGATAACTTCTATGATTAATCCACATGGATTTAACCAACCAAAACCTTATAGAGGTAGAACCCGTTACTAGATAGCAGCTGCTAGACTGCTCGAAGACCAACTCAAAAATATAAGCTGAGACTACTCTCTCAAAATAGAAAGAGCCTTCTCAAGAATTACTTCGTTATTTGGAGAAACTCTTAAAGGATCTCGCACAATGAACAAATAAAGAGATGTCAAACTCAGAGAGATAAGCTGAGCTGAAGTATGTAAAATAAGGAGAATGGGAGGCCTATAAATAGGGAAAAGGGGGAGTATTAGACTCCCCCAAAAACTCTAGGTGCGATGGGAATATTCCCATCCCACATGGAGGTTAGCCCCGCGGATCACTTGGACCCGCAGTCTAACCTGCGGTTCTATCCACAAGGCAAGCCCTAACAAGCTTTCCTTGTGTAGCAAGGTGGGCTTGCAAGCATGCATGGAAGGCCCGTGCAAGCACTGCCATGGTAGTGCTTGCGGGCTTGCGGCTAGCTAGCATGCACAGGCTTTCCCTGCGCGCTATTAACCCATGAGCTTTTTAGCTCACGGGGCAGCCGTGCAGGCCCCACTTCGAACATCCCGTGTTCATTTAGGGCCCACTTGTAATGGGAAAAATTCCCTTGCTTCGCTCCGTGCATTTTTCCCTATTTTTCTCTTTATTCCCTTTAATTATTAATTTGGTCCAACCAATCAATATTTCTTCTAACAAATTCGACAAATAAATATTCTCGGCAAAGACCCAGTATATTGGCTCTTTACTTAGTCTGGTAATGACCCAAAGTACGTGACGTCATAAGATCCTAAAGTATTAAGCCGCTATAGGTTAACCTAAACTTGGCTTTCTATCTAGGAACCTTTAGGCTCAGTGTTCCAAACTGATGTGGAACTCGATAGCTCTAGACGATCAAATGGGCTTTCTAACAAAGGCATATGATCCCCTGATACTTGGTAAGTCACGTGCTTGTAACTTGATCCGATTCTGCAGTATTAACAAATACAATACACTCCTTCAATCAAGTTAAGTACCATCCAGTTCATTGAGCTTGGATTAAGTGTTAGCTCATGTAATAGCTGTAGCTATCCTGGAATTAGACTTGTTCATGAAGACACCACTCAGCCATTATGTATCAAGATTGACTAGAAACTCGTTCTCTCAATCTTATACTCTGATCAGAGGTTTATTAGTGTGTCACTTCAACAAGGGGCCCTAAGGTACATTTCTCATTATATCACTAAATAGGGAGTGATGGATCTCGCCTTGACTACTCGGCTTACCAACATGTGATGATCACTATACCCATAATCACTTGTATCATCCTGATCACTAGGCAATGAATAAGTATGACCCAAAGTATAGCAAATCCTACACAAGGTAACTAGTATCTCAGGTTTGATGTGTACTACTACTACAATAAGACATGAAACCCACACATGGATATAGTTATTTCTGAGTGTCTATCTTTATAGTTGTCTCCAATGTATTACCCAAATACATTCATTTGTTAACTCATGGTATGACCTTTAGCTCATCAGCCGCTTGGATCTGATCTAAGGACTTAGCCTACACATGCTAGTCTGTCCATTCCATTGATGTCCAGTCTCAATGAAATTATAAATAGGGATATTTAGACTATTTATAGTAATTGTGAGCATGGGATTTTTACTCCCGACTCGCGAGTTCGATGATGAAGCTATAATTTTTCCCTTGTTAGCTTTTCACATTTTACAGGGTCCTGAAATTGTCCGAAAATCATCTGCCTTGTTTCTTTGGGCCTCCTTTCCCTTTGGAAAGCCCAAACTAAGAAAAAACCCGCTGTCTTGTTAGATATCGTTAACGATATAGGAGATATCGTTGAACAATATCGTTGATATTGTTGAAGGACATCACAAATATTGGTAATGATATCCACTTTCCAGAAAGAGAAAAAATATATCTTGCATTATTCAACCAAAAATACCCATCCCTCACCCATAATTCGGATATTTTCCTCCAAAACACCCTGTCAACATGCTACCAACCCATGTTAACCAATAATGGGGGAAAGAAAGAAAGAGAAAAAGATAAAATAGGTGGGTGAACCACCAAAGAAAAGGGGGGGACTTTTGGATTAAAGGGATCCCGTAAGGGCTTGATTTTTTAGAAAAAAGAAAAGGGGAACTCATTTTTCTGGAAGGAAGAAACCAGAAAACTTAAGTTAAACAACACATTACAAAAGAAAGCTTTTTTACTAAAATTTCAAAAGGATTAGTTTTAGTATTTTAAAATTTCAAAACTTAGAGGAAGAAGGACTACTACATCCCCTCTTCCTCTCTTTTTTACAAATCATAACTTGGAAGTT
The DNA here is from genome assembly GCA_949673415.1 of Euphorbia schlechtendalii. Lineage (NCBI taxonomy): Eukaryota > Viridiplantae > Streptophyta > Magnoliopsida > Malpighiales > Euphorbiaceae > Euphorbia > Euphorbia schlechtendalii. The sequence continues at coordinate 4,418 of CATIWQ010288948.1, forward strand.
CTACCTTCCCTCGAAGAGTACACCTCTACCCTTCACTTTAGTCAAAAATCGTAAATCGGATCAAAGAAACAAGGAGAGCTTCCCGGTGACTTCATGGACCTTGAAGAACATGGATTCATGACTATAGGGTATGTCTCTGAGTTCCTAGAGTCAATTATTACATTTTTATGCTGTTTGTTTTGAAGTCCGGTTTTGTTTTCGGTTTTTTCCATTTTTGCGCACCATTTATATTTCTGAAATTTTCAATATGATTTCGAATCTTTTTGGGTATTTTCTTTACATAAACATATTCTAAACATCTTGAGCTTTCCATAATGATAAAGATCATCAAAATCCATTAAGTATAGCAAAAGTTATGATCATTTGAATTTTTTATTATCGTTTTTGCTATTTTCTGCTGATTTTGCATGTTTACTGCAGGTCTGGGAACGCGATATCATTGAACAACATCGTGATATCATTGAACAATATTGGCCCTAAAAGAATGCTGTTTCACCTTGTTTCGCTCTATTTTGAACCGTTTAAGTCCAGAATGACCCACTGAGACCATCTGAGTTTGGAAATGCATCATTGGGTGTAACAAACCTCTGATTTGTAATTATTTAAGATTTATGTATGATTTATTAATGTATTTAATATGATTGATTGAAGTTTGGAATAACAATGGAAGTGGTTTGGGCCATTCATATCGATGTCGCCCTTCACAGGGTAGTCAATAACGATGTGAGTGACATTGTTACAGTTGTTAACCCAAACTATTACTATATTATGCATGTTTGGCCTAGATTTATCTTTCTAAATGTTGTTTTAGGTCACCCCCATGAAGGGAATAAAACGTGTTCCCAAATAACAGTCCTCACCATATTGCCATTCGGTCATTTTCACTAATAAAATCGACCAACATACGTGTAAAAAAATGAACAATTTTCATAAAACAAGAACTCTAAAATCTCCGTTGTTTTTACCTCGACCACACGGATCTTTCAAAAATCCAAATCGAACATACATGGTACACTTTGTACATATGTGAAAATATTGTGCCATATCTCGTGCTAACCTTTGTGGATGCAGGATAGATGTATGTTACAATTTAATTTCCTTCGGGTATCACTTTCAATTTCGAAATCCAATGTAATATTTATTAGATATCGATGTATTCTAGGTGATTGTATCCCTTAGATTTTAATGTATTTAGGTGATTTGTAAACCTCAAGCCCACTGATGTCATTAATACCCCATAGAATAGGCGCATTTAATTTCCTACGTGTTTACTTTCCGCAATTTACTTATCGTTTTATGCATGCGTGATAAACATAAACTGAAAATATCTAATTTAGTTCGAATATTATAGACGTGGTTTCTATCATGGTCTAATTTAACTCAAATGACAACGATATAGATAACTCATCCCGAAACCGAATCTTTGAACTATGGTATCGCTTAGGCTTAACGGATCTAGGCTGTACCGAAATTTCCCAAAAGAGATGATCCGGGTGGTGATTCTTAGTATCATAGGCTAGAGGTTTTGATCTCGAGTCTATTATGCTTGAAAATCGCACTTTTCAAGCAAAACACTCTTTTCCAATGCGCTTTTCCAAAAGCCCTAAAATCATTATTTTTGAAAACCCCAGGCCCCATCTCACAGGGCCAGCGCCTCGCGACGTCCGCGCGGGTCCATCGAAATGTCGTCCGCTCACATTGGCGACTCTGCTAGGGACATCTTTTTATAAACTTAAAAGTTTAAAAGATTTTTTGGATGAGTATTGAAAAGTTGTCAAATGAGTTAACCCACATTTAAAATATCGAACAAAGCATATGCATTAGACGGATTAGCCATTAAGGTTAGGTTGCCCCATTTTTACCGAGAAGCTTGCGAATATATACTTCGTGACCCCCTGGTGATCGAAGGAACTTAGTGAGTGGATCACTTGTTGCCATACCACATGGACTCTCTTGAAAAAGGGGAAAAGTGTATCAAAGTGCAACAAGAAACTTCTACATCAACAACCATTGACCAAGCTCATATAAGGAAACTGTAGACACTTTCACTAGGTTTACCAAAACAAATGCATCTTTGTGTGCAGGTTCACTCCTTAATGCTTCACAGTATTAAGATAATCCAAGCCTAGTTATTAGGAGCCTACCCCTTATACGCAGGAGACATAAGGTTGGAAGTGATACATTGTGTGCTATGTGCTATGTGTTCATCACATCACCATGCTTATTTCACAAAAACCATCATGCTAACCCACGATTTGTTGTGTGCAAATACAAATTATACACACACATGTCATTATCCTAGACAGACACTATGAGATAGTGTCACCCATGATTAGGATCACCCATGGTCAAGATAGTGTTTACTGAACACTTAGACCTCTGTTCGCTTAGATTCATGAAATTCTAAGCTTAGGGTATGACACATTGTTCTACCCCAACTCGAACATAGAATTAGAGATGCGATGAGACAGTGTCACCTAAGATTAGGGTCACCCATGTTTGTGTTCTCACACATGAATCTCTTGGAACACCTTACTCCCAAAAACATAAGGTGTGGGCACATTGTTCTACCCAAAATTGCACACACCGAGAGTAATCCTTGGTGGTTAACTCTCAAAGCCAAACATGTGTTACCACTTGGGTAATACACAACCATTAGTCACTTTTTTGGTTTGTTTGCTTCAAAAGGATTGGCAAACTTACCCCATTTCTCACCAAAATGGCATCAATTCACTTAACGCCCCACAGGGTATAACACACCGAGAGCAACCCCTGGCGGTTAACTCTCAAAGCCAAACAAGTGTTATCGCTTGGATGGTACATGACCATTATACATTTTTAGTTTGTTCTTTTCAAAAGGATTGGCAAACACATACTTGCATCTCCAGGATGCAACCCCATTAAATGACTTTAGAATGCTCATTGCTACTTGAGTAATAGGCAAACTTCATTGTTTTATTTCAAATGGATTGTCAAAAAATGGATCACCTTGATCTCAAGCACTTACCACACGGGTCGGGTCTTGTTGTCAATTGAGTCACATCTTTATTACTAATGACTAACCCCGGTTTGTTTCAAAAGGATTGGAAAACCACACTTACCTTCAGCAACAACTTTTTACTCATCATGGCATATTAATCTTTGTATTGCAACCATTTCATGAGCATTACATGCACCATTCCATAGTCTGTCAAGCACGCATCCCATTTCTGAAGATAATGGTTATGTTTACTTCAGCTAAATCTTGGAAGCGATCCGGGTCATCAGCTCGTTCGGATCTCTCCCATCGTGGCTCCCCAAATAGAATCATTTGTAGAGGGTCTCCCACACATGGATTCCAACAAGGATTCAGGTTCAGGTTTCAGCTAAGGGTGAAGATCAATGAACAACTCAAGGAAAATCGATGGAATGGCAGACCAACAAAACGTGTCAGGGGGAACTAATCAACTAGACCAAGGTGGACATGCTACCTCCTAGTCTACGATAGGACAAGAAATAGCCAACGCTCTTAGTGCGTTTCTTCTCAATGACCAGTTCATTCAAGCTATCTAGTTCCATTCTTGCCCTAGACAGCCAGAGGGTAGGGTGTCAGACCAGGAGCCTGTCAGTAACCTCTAGGGTCCTATTACTACCACCCACCCTGTGGCTAGGAGACCTAGCATTACCACTCACATCCTCTTATCTCCTAGCACCCAATTCAAAGTCGGCCAGGTAGGACCCACATTCCCTCAGACACAGTCCCCTTTTCAATTGTGATAGAATGGCTTCGGAGTGGGCCAGGCGATGAGCAGTAATGGTTAGATGATAGGAGGGGCGGACCATTTAATCGTAAAGCTGCCAGCTCAGCCCGCACAACCGAGTTATCATCAGGAGCCTCAACAACTCACAGCCACAATAAGGCTGGGAGCACCATCTCCGAGGTTCATTCCAAGTATGTAGACATCCTATCCTCCGCCGAGGGCCTTCTCGAGTTTCCACTCTCCACCTTACGGTTATGGTACAAATGTCAATACTATGACCGTGCAATACCATGGGTCAATTCCCGCCTCAACCAACTTATGTAATTCTTCCCAGGGGCCCTGTATATCTCCAGGTTCCATATAATCAGTTCAATGGTTCAGCCAGGTAGGAGACGGGTTACTCGGTTCCCCAACCCAGTATGGAAGAGCTGTGGCATCAGTTCTTGGTGACCCACATAGCATAGCACACAGGCTTCCAGGCCACCTCCTATCTAGTGCCACCCACTGCACTAAGTGATGAGTGGCTCTAAGAGAATTTTACCATGCCAGAGATAGTGAAATTTGATGGGGAAGGCGATCCCCAGGCCCACTTAACTAATTACCAAATGGTAATGAGAGCCCAACGAGTTAGTGATAAAATGCTGGCAAAAATGTTCATAGTCACGTTGGCAGCCCCGGCCAACCGATGGTACAACAATCTACCCCCGGAGGTGTCCCAAAACTAGGAGCGCCTTTTAGCAGCTTTAACAGAGCAGTACGACTTCAATTCTCAGATGAAAACAACCATGAAGAACCTGGAGGCTGTGAGACAGAAACCAGGGGAGCTGTTCAAGTCATACTAAACTCGATGGATGGCTACATAGGTGTTGTTGAAAGATCATCTCAGTCTGCTAGAGATGATTGCAAAATTGATAGCTAGAGCCCTACCAGAATACAAAGAAAAGTTAGGAATGGATGCCTACCCCTCTTATAACGTGGTATTTGAAACGGTCGAACAAAAGGAGTGGCTCGAATTCCTCGAGATGATGCCTAGAGAACAAACAGTCAGCGAGTCATGGTCTCGGAAGAATGACTCAAGGGCATCATCCTCCAACCCTATGCAGCCGAAAGGGAAACAAGCTGATGACTACTAAAGGTGACCATTGGGGAAGAAGACCCTCTGTATGTGGAGGATGAGGATGCTAATGATGTAATAATTAAACTCTTTTATGTTAAAAAACTCTATCAATGAGGCTTTTGAATCTTTGAATGCTTTAAACTTTACTTGCTTGCTTGACATTCGTTCGAATGACATCACACATTCTCATAAGCATGCGCATAATGTTTTTAGCACAGGTGACACATCATTTCATGAAAATAATTGGGGTATAAATGGATTCCCCTTAATAAATTCAAATGATTTAACTCTTGAGGGAAAGTGAGAGATAAATACACGTACTTAGACAATGCGTGATAGCGATTGCCTCATCAAACAAAGATGAAAGATCAATGGAAAGATCTCCAAATATAAAACGTCTATTGACTCACGCAAAGATCAAAGGGATCAGACCTAGAATAAGGCCAAAATGTCGACCAAGCAAGTTGGGACCAACCAACCAGTGCAATGCCCCAAAGAAGGAGTCGGATCATTGGACATGTCAACATTTCCATCACCACCATTCATAAGACCAAACAACTAGTGCAATTTCATAAAAAGGAGTCAGATCATTGAACACATCAACAACTCCATCACATGGCTTACTACTATTTATGGGGCAACCATCGCACCCTCAAAGGAAACGCCAAGGATCAAGACTCATCATCCAGTACACCTCAAGGTAGCAAAGTGGCATAAGCACCAACCAACCGATCAGAAACACTGAACGAGACCATAATTGAAGTCATGAACATGGACGGTCATGAACCTACCTGATCAACTGAATTTTACACAATTGCTATCACGCATAGGTGAAAGAAATAAACCAATAAAAAGTAGTATAAATAAAAAAATAAATCTATACTTAGCCAGTCAATTAACGCTTGGTTAGTTGAGCAAAAATTAGGGCTTCTTTTCAAAATAGAAAAAGAATAGTCCGCTAAGTTGAAAACCCGAAAAGGGTGGCTCAAGCAAAACTTAGGACATCGAGAGAACCACATTGGTTAGAAAACCTGAAAATGATAATTAATGGCAAGAGTTAAATCATTTGAAACTTCTATACCCCTGTTAAGTTCATCAATGAATTGACATTTTTGTTGAATCTTTATGCATATGTTTATTTTGATTCCTTGCATGTCGATGGTAGAATATCGCAAGTGAACATCCAAAAGAAATAATAATAATAATAATAAAAAAATGAAAAAAAAATGAGTCTGCTTGATTGAAAACTTGAAAAGGCGGTCCAGGCAAAACTTAAGACTAGGTTCAATAGATTGAAAACCCGCAAAGCCGGTCTATGTAGAAATTAGAACCAATATCAAATTCATCATCTCCTCCTCGGAACGGTTCATGAACGGCATTACATACCTCCAACACTTCAAGTAAACGGCTTCCAAGCAATCACCGTCGACACATTGTAGGATCAACGACTAATCCAAAATTTTCTCAAACTAGATCCAAGCTTTGAACTTAAATCTGATTCAATGAACCCATGGTCTTCGCTTCGAGAAAGTCATTCATGGAATCCCTAAAAAGATAAACCCTAGGGGTAACATGCACCCGCACAAGAGAAGGATCTTCAATGAACGAAGCCCACACCACTACAATAGATGAACATACATCATGTGATAAATATTATTCATGCATAAAGTCATTCATTCATGCATACACATCGTGTCACTTACAGGTCAAGGCAATGCTAAATAGGGGCAACATCATCCCGGTAAATAAGAATCTCCACCTCCACATGAAGAACCTACGAATAAGACGATGGCCCATTCAAGCCTAAAGTCAATTCAAGCCTACCTAGGCCTCTTTCAAGGAGCATTGCAACATCACAAAAGCCTCCCAAAACAACGGAGCGGTCATCAGGACATCCCTGAAAATCTCGAACTCAAATTTCCACATTTGTCATGGGCCTGAAGAAAAAATTTCTTAGAACCCCAATGTTTTAATCCTTGATTGAAGGGGCAAAAATATTTTCTCTCAGCAATCTTAATCAAGGAATTAAAACATATTTCATGAATATCTATTAATAAAATTCCTCATTCCTGTAGGTACCCCTTCAGCTCGCGAGGGGCATACAATTCAGACCGCAATGGTCAACGATCCCATAGCAGATTTTGATGAAGCCTTACCACAGTCAACATATCATTAAAGGCATGTAGCACATGGCTTTCATCCTTTCCCCAGCAGTTCCAAGGGTCGCAGTCAACTCACAAGGGGCATCTACTGCAGACCTCCTACAGTCCACGTAACCTCTGGGACTTTTTACAGTCCAAATCTTATTTAGACTTTTTACAGTGTATGGATTTTCTACAATCCTCATTCATCTTGACTTTTTACATTCATTCTAACTTTTTATAGTTCAAAATCTTGACTTTTTACAGTCATCCGAACTTTTTACAGTTCAAAATCCTGAATTTTTACATTCATCTGAACTTTCTACAGTTTAAAATCCTGACTTTTTACAGTCATCGAAACTTTTTACAGTTCAAAAATCCCGACTTCCTACAGTTATCCGAACTTTTTACAGTTAAAAAATCCTAACTTTTTACAATCATCCAAACTTTCTACAGTTCAAAAATCTTGACTTTTTATAATCATCAGAACTTCTTACAGTTCAAAATCCTGACTTTTTACAGTCAGCCAAACTTTCTACAGTTCAAAAATCCTAACTTTTTACAGCCATCCAAACTTTATACAGTTCAAAATCTTGACTTTTTATAGCGATCTGAACTTTTTACAGTTTAAAATTCTGACTTTTTACAGTCATCCGAACTTTTTGCGGTTCAAAATCCTGACTTTTTACAGTCATCTGAACTTTCTACAATTCATAGGATTCTCAACTGGGAGAACGGAGGCACACGGTCAACGTTCTCTCCCCAACGGTTCCAGTGGTATCATTCATCCGAAGGTCAATCTCTTGGGTCATTCATCACCAAGTAGGAAATTCGCAAGGGGCATAGAGAGGCCAATCCCCGACAATGCCACAAGAAGATGAAAGCTTCCAACTATCATCCCTAAAAGTGCCAACCATGACCAGGCAGGTATTATCTCTAAACCCTACTACTCTTCCAATCGTGGGACTATACTAATCTCATATCAGCAGTGAACCCACGAGGAGCAGCATATGACCACGAGATTTTTACTCCCGACTCACGAGTTCGATGATGAAGTTGTAATTTTTCCCTTGTTAGGTTTTCACAATTTGCAGGATCCTGAAATCATCCAAAAATCATCTACCATATTTCTTTGGGCCTCCTTTCACTTTAACAAGCTCAAACTAAGAAAAAACCCACTACCTTATTCGATATCATTGAACGATATCGACGATATGGTTGAACGATATCGTTGATATAGTTGAAGGACATCATAGATATCGGTAACGATATCCACTTTCCAGATAGAAAAAAACAGATCTTGCATTATTCAACAAAAAATACCCATCCCTCACCCATAATTCGGACATTTTCCTCCAAAAAATTTTATCAATATATTGACAACCCATGTTGACCGATAATGGGGGGAAGAAAAAAAGAGAAAAAGATAAAATAGGTGGGTGAACCACCAAAGAAAAGGGGGTGGACTTTTGGATTGAAGGGAGCCCATAAGGGCTTGATTTTTCTGCAAGAAGAAAAGGGGAGCTTAGGAGGAAAAGAGGAGCTCATTTTTCTAGAAGGAAGAAACTAGAAAACCTAAGTTAAACAAAATATTACAAAAGAAAGCGTTTTTACTAAAATTTCAAAAGTATTGGTTTTAGTATTTTCAAATTTAAAAACTCAGAGGAAGGACTACTACATCCTCTCTTCCTCTCTTTTTTACAAATCATAACTTGGAAGTTCTACCTTCCCTCGAAGAGTACACCTCTACCCTTCACTTTCGTCAAAAACCATAAATCGGATCAAAGAAACAAGGAGAGCTTCTTGGAGGACTTCATGGACCTTGAAGAATGTGGATTCATGACTTCAAGGTAAGCCTCTAAGTTCCTAGAGTCAGTGCTTACATTTTTATGCTGTTTGTTTTGAAGTCCGGTTTTGTTTTCGGTTTTTTCCATTTTTGGCACCATTCTGTTTTCTGCAATTTTTAGTATGATTTCGAATCTATTTGGGTATTTTCTTTACATAAACATATTCTACACATCTCGAGCTTTCTATAATGATAAAGATCATCAAAATCCGTTAAGTACAGTAAAAGTTATGATCATTTGAATTTTTTATTATCGTTTTTGCTATTTTCTGCTGATTTTGCATGTTTACTGCAGGTCTGGGAACGCGATATCAAAATAGGAATAGAAGTGCTTCAGGCTATTCATATTGATGTCACCCTTCATAGGGAAGTTGATAACGATGTGAGTGACATTGTTACCGTTGTTAACCCAAACGATGACTATATTATGCATGTTTGGCCTAGATTTATCTTTCTAAATGTTGTTTTAGATCACCCCCATGAAGGGAATAAAATGTGTTCCCGAATAACAGTCCTCACCATATTGCCATGCTATCATTTTCACTAATAAAATCAACCAACATACATGTAAATAAAAATGAACAATTTTCATGAAATGAGAACTTCGAAATCTTCGTTGTTTTTACCTCGACCAAACGAGTCTTGCCCACATCCAAATTGAACATACATGGTACACTTGGTACATGTGTAAATATTGTGCCATAGCTCGTGCTAACCTTTGTGGATGCATGATAGATGTATGTTGGGATTTAATTTCCTTCGGGTATCGCTTTCAATTTTTAAATCCAATTTAATATTTATTAGATATCGATGTATTCTAGGAGATTGTATCCCATAGATTTCGATGTATTTAGGTGATTTGTAAACCCCAAGCCCATTGATGTAATTAATACCTTGTAGAATAGGCGCATTTTATTTCCTACGTGTTTACTTTCCGCAATTTACTTACAATTTTATGCATGCGTGATAAACATAAACTGAAATATCTAATTTAGTTCGAATATTATAAACGTGGTTTCTATCATAGTGTGCTTTAACTCCAATGATGATGAACTAGATAACTCATCCTGGACCCGAATCTCTGAAATATGGTATTGCTTAGGCTTAACGGATCTAGGCTATACCAAAATTTCCCGGAAGAGCTAATCTGGGTGGCGACTCTAAGTACCATAGGCTAGAGGTTCTGATCTCGAGTCTATTAAGCTTGAAAATCACACTTTTCAAAGCAAAACACTCTTTTCCAATGCGCTTTTCCAAAAGCCCTAAAATCATTATTTTTGAAAACCTCACACCCCATCTCACGGGGCTGGCGCCTCTCGGCGTCCGCGCGGGTCCACCGAAACATCGTTCACTTACAGTAACGTGTATGTGCTGTTCTCACACCACATAGCTCTCACGATATCCTTGCACTTTTGTGTTGTAAAGTAGTCATGGACTTTGTCTTATCAATGCGCACATATATAATACTATACATATATGATACGAGCGAGATACACAAATAAATTAAAAACACTGATAAGAAACAAAGATGCCTTAAATATTATTAATAATAATAATCCAAAATCATTTGTACATTATAACTAATTGAGACATATTACCCTAATTGCCTCTAGGGCATACATAATGTCTAACACGGGTAGCCCAAGGTGACGATGAAAAGCTTAGCTATCATCCATTTGCTAACCCTCAATGCCCTTATCACTGTGTGGTAATGTGTTAGATTAGCATGCGGGTCTCCAAAATCCATGTATTTCTCAAATTGTAGCATCACAATGTTTTATGGTAAGTTGTCTTCTTCCTCGATAGTCGGCTGTGCAGGGTATGTGTTCATTATATAGCCACCGTGAGTGGCCAAGAACTGTTGTCAAAATTCCACCATACCTTGTTACTGGAGAGTAGCATTCCTAGTGCCTGGATAAAAAACCATATTGACCTTGGGGAAATGTAGTTCCCATGGGAGTTATCGCAAAATTGGGCAGTTAAGTGGTAGCCTAGAATTATGAAGAAAATGATGCACTCTAACTAGGAATAGGTTGTTGAGCCACTCCTTGATAAAAAGGTCCTGATGCAAACACTAACTGACCAGGTTACCCCTGGAATAATCGATTCTCAGATTATGGTTGGAAAGGATTGGCAAAATTATATCCTAGCTGACCAATCTGAGCTTGATTCTGATCAAGATGACTTTGTCCTACCCCAAACTAGTAAAAGGTAGTGGGAGATGGGTGCATTGTATGAGAAGTTGAAGGTCCCCCTATTCTAGGCTAACTAGTCAGACAGTCGAAGTTAATTGTGGCATCTGGGTTGGACACCACATCATGAAACCTTTCTTCCGACTAACATATCCTAACATGTTGACGAATGACAGATGCTAGTTTGTCATTATTTACAAAGGCATTCAGGGTAGCTACAATCTCAGTACTCACTACCGATTGATGTGTCTGTTGAGAATTTTTTTCTGTAAGGAAGGGGTGATCCCTCCCTGCAACTTCATCTCGTAGATCAACCATGCTATCAAAACTGAAAGATGCACGTTGAACTAAATCTGAATCTGAAGCTGAGTCTTCACTTGAGTCAGTGTGCAGAACCCCCTCAAGATTGGCCATGGTCGGAGAAAAGCAGACAAAGCGATGAGCAGGACTTTTCCAAGCTAAGATACACATTTATAAGATCAGACCATGCATGTAAGATTTGTGATGCAATTCAAGAAAAATGTGTGAGAAGTTAATGTTATGGCTGCATTCACAAGGGGTTAATGTGCCATTATGGGAGATAAATAATATATTTGTCAATCCATTTGAAACAAATAGGTTAGTCATTAGATAAAATGAAAAAATTGTGAAAATGAAAATCCAACCCCTTTGGGAGTGGATTCGAGATCTGTACATTGTTTGTGTGACATCGTAACAGGAATGATTTATTGTAAATGAAGTGAGGTGACTAGGTTACCCTTGTAGTAATAGGTCAATAGTTTGAGGTTTTGTACTACGACTAGATCTCATGGAATGAGGAGGTCAAATTGATTTCGAGTAAGTAGTGCGACATACCCTAATTAAAATAAAATGAAAATAACTACTGTATGTAGCTATTAAATGAATGATTTAGTTATTTTACCCAATTAGGATGGAGTTTCACATGCTATTGTGGTCATCACTTTTTTAGGGTATGCGGTGATGCATGAATCATTGCCCCGTGTGGGTGAATGGTTTGAGTATTAAGCGTATACCCTTGAAGATTGGTAAGGGTAAGACTTGTGAAATAAGTTTATCCCGTATGGGATTAAGTTTGGATGTTAATGTGGATGTTACGCTTTGTGGGAAAAATGGCTTGGGAGTGTATTTGCCCCATTTAGCCTATGTGGTATGTGTGATTATCCCATCTAGGCTAAGTGTCGGATGTCAAGTGAACATCACACTATAAATTGGGTATCAAGGTATGTTTTCCCTATATGGGCTAAGGGTTGGACGTCGAGTGGACATCCCGCAAAAATGAGGGTATGCTTGACCCATGTGGGCTAAGAGTCAGATGTCAAGTAGACATCTCATTGAAATGGGGTAAATGATGTTCCATAACTCTAATTGGTTCATGTTGCCCTAGAGTGACACAATCTCGAGTGTCATCTAATCCTATGTGTATGTGACTCTGATTTGGTATCATGATGATGAGAAGATGTTGTGTTGCATCATTTTAACATTATGAGTGTGTTCGTTAAAGTGTCAACACTAAGATTCGTGGTTAACATGACATTTGTACAATGATAAATTGAAAGTAATAAACACGTATCACATAGCATGCAACATCCAAACTTCTAACCATACAACTCCTACGCGTAGGGTTTTTGGCTAGTCTCAATCTTAAGTTTGGTTCATTTTTAGTACCATGGGGGCACTAAGGAGCGGACTTGCAAGAGAAATATAATGCAGGAATGTTTGTAGGGTAACACCTTAGGGAACATTCCTATGGCTTATTTACATGAGGGTTACTAATGTAAAAGGTTCTTTTTTCACTAATATACACTCCAAGCCTCTCCCCAAATAGTTTCTAACAGGGGAGGTACATGTGGTATGGCAACAAGGGCACCACTCGCTCAAGTATTATCTTTTCTCAAGGAGGAAAATGAGTACAAGAGTAAGTATCACGGTAACAGGGTACCTTAGACTTACGGGCTAATCCCTTTTATTGCAATGTGATATTATGAATATGTCATAATTAAGAAAATACGGAATAATGTGATCAACAATTTTAGGAATTTATCCAAGATCTAAAATCCTTTAAAAAAAGTTTAAGAAAATATCCCCACCGAAGTCACCACTATGAGCGGACCATAGGATGTGATGCACCTAGAGCACACTGGAATGAGAGGAGCGGTACGGGGTGTTTTTATGAAAATAAAATATCGGGTCAAGGATTTGAAATTTTTAAAAGAGAAAACGAAATCAATTCAGATCGGTCGAAAACTGAAATTGCTATCTCGTAGTGTAGAGCCGCCACCTAGATTAGCTTTTCTAGGAATTAATATCATGTGAGACTTAACGTCCCGGGAACAGCCCACCAAGACACAGAGATTCGGGTTCGGGATAAGTTGCTTACTTCTTGTTGGATCACATTAAATTACATCTACAGAAAATCGTATTTCTTAATTGCGCATTCGAACTTATTTCATTTTTGAGTTTATGATGTGATTCATCGTGCATGCAGAAAGCAATAAATAGATACATAGTGCAGTAAGCAAATGCGGAAAAATAAATTATAGAATTATAGAACCTCAGGGGATGCAACCACCCGCCTAATCTATTAATTACATTTCCTTAAAAAATATTTGCAATACTCGAAGGAAAATAAAATCATAGGAATACATCTAACCTTATCTACTTGCATCCACAAAGGTTAGCACAGAAGATATCACAACATGAATATTTACACGTGTGCTCGATTTAATTTTGAGGAGGACCGTGTGGCCTAATTAAAATATCGGATGTTAAAATTCTTATTTTGGAAGAAAATAATTCATTTTATATAAAAATATGCTACTCATATTTATTTAATAAAAATGACCACATGGAAAAAATGTGAGGTCTGTTTTCCCGGAATAATTTTTATTCCCTTCGTGGGGTATTTTAACATGAATCTCCATAATTAAATTAATTGGAAATAAAAGATGGAAGAAAGCTTACATAGCAAAATAATAAAAAGAATAAAAAAATTGAAATTAAATCCTTGGTCAACTTGTAATAAAATAAAGAAGTCACGAGAAGAAACAACTCTAGAAACTTAGAGGCGCTTATCCTTTCAGTGTGAATCCACTTCGATGTATCCGCTTGATCTCTAGGAGCGTTCCTTGTTCGTTTTTGTTTGATTACTGTGAAAAATGTGTAATTTGATTCTAAAAATAATTAGACTAGGACTCTAAATTTGTTTTAGATCCGAGAATATTTGAGGATTTTTGAGAAACAGATTAAAGAAATTTATTTAAAAAAAATTAAATTCGGAACCCAAATTTGTTTTAGGCTCGAAAAATAATTAAAGATTTTTTGAAAGAAAGATGAATAAAAGCCACAATTATATTGTCAAGAAAAATATTTTTTTAGTGAAAATTTTCTCTCATTTCCTCAAGAAAGCCACAATATATA
>CATIWQ010288949.1:0-10873 GCA_949673415.1 Euphorbia schlechtendalii
ATTTGATGTCAAGTAATTAATAAAATATTATTATTTTATTGGAATCTGAAATGGGGAATGGAAAATGAGGAAGATGGTTGGAGCAAAAACACTGTAGATCCTGCAAAATGGGGTTTGGGGAATGGAAAATGTAGAAAATGGTTGGGCATGCTCTTAGTACACAACACAACTGTTGCTTAGAAGTTTATTCTTCAACAATACTTTTAAGCTTCAAACAATAGTTCTAATTAAGTATTTGATTTCAATAATTAAACAATGTTTTATTTTTCGAAAACAAAACTATCAGCAACAACTGAACCAAACAGAACGGATATTAGTTTGGGCCACCACCAAAATGGAAGCATATGAACATAGGTGGCAATTCTTGAGGAACACACAAAGATAGGCAATGGGACTAATGGATGGTTTAGAAAGAGGATTGGAGAAAGAAGCAAGCAAGGAATATGCATGAGTTGGAAAAATGAGAACTTAAGGGCATGTGCATATTAAAGGAAGATGCGGTTTCAGTTCTTCAAATCTCAAGCTTGAGCCACTCCAGCTTGTTAAAGGGAATTTTTTTGACTTTCAGACACTTCCCTTTCCTTCCATTTCTCAAATTCTGTTCTCTCCCCTTTTTATTCTTCTTTATTTTTTCATTTTATTATAATAATTCCCATTTTTATCCTTTTATACCATGTAATGCCTATTTTTATAATTCAGTTCAGTTCATGTTTAATATATGTTTTTTTTTAAAACCATGTTTAATATATGTTTAAGTTTCAATAAACTCTAATAAATTCCTTTCAGATATTAGTTTGATGTTGATTATTTTATAGAATAATTGTTTTTGAATGTTTTCTTTATAAAAAATTTAGGGGTAATGATAAAAGTACTAGCAACAACAACAAACAATAACAAATAAGCAAAATGTGTCACAACTCACAAGTAAGCTCTATGTACACAAGTCTCAATTATTGGCAATTAGGATTTGAGATGGGGAGTGACTGTGGTTTCAAATACACCATCAATATTATCCTGAATAAGGGTGACCAATAAAACTATAGTCACTTATCATCTGAGATAAATACAATACCTTATTTAGTGAAGGTCCATTGGCTTACAAGTGTAGGTCCAGTTCATTTGCTTCACGCAATTATTTTCTTCATATTCCATTTCTTTGCATAATATACATGTACCAATTTCACTATCACATCATAACTTTTCTCCGCTTATATATGAGTATTTATCAAACATATATATCAAATTAGTTTCATTCAATAGCTTAAAATTTTCAATTTAAATATTTATGTTCATTGACTCAACTAACACTAATATTTCATTCAAATGGTACTAGACCAATTTTTATCAAGGGCCCAATTAAATTTTTTGAAGGTGAGAATTAGAATATTTATGCATGATATTTATGCTTTTGACTGTATTCATCCCCGCCTATAGATATTTGTATTTGTTAATTGATGTGTGAATTTTGAGCACACAATAGACCGAGCTAGAATTTTGCTTTAGAATCTGTTGCTATGACACATTTGCATACGAGATATGGTTATAGACATTGTGTCCAACCTAAACGTTATTCTTGAACAACGAGTAGGACTTGTTGACCATGTAAATTCCAGTCCGATAGTATCCAGATAACAAGTTCAAGTTTGGATCCATGAGGCAAAAAGATAACAAATTTAGCACAGATACAAGGGCCAAATAAATTGATAATATCACAGAGAACCGTTAAACGCTAACGATGACTCCAATACTCACGTTGAAATTTATATTCAAGTAGATGTATATCAAGATTCATTTCCTTAACGAACTAAACCTCATTCAACGAAGCAAACAAGAAAATACACTAATAAAATGAAAAGCCGAAGTGAAATTGTGGCTCATAAAAAAAGAGCAAACTTCAAAACAAGTATCCTGTGTATTTCAAGATTCATTTCCATACCGACCTAAACTTCATTCAACAAAGCAAACAAGAAAATACACTAATAAAATGAAAAGAAAGGGAGTTAAAATAAGCGAGAAGTGTAATTGTAGCTCATAACATAAAGGACAAACTTAAAAAAAAATACTATGTGATTTCACTCATTTGCAAAATGGGGTTTAAGAATTTTTTTTTTTTGCAAAAAAGGGATATGTAATTTCAAAAAATTTATAAAAGGGAGTGTGATTTTGAATAATAGTTTCACATTGAATATTTTTAACATTATTTTAATTTAACGTTATTATTTAAAAATTATACGTCAAGGTTTGAATCATTTTCGGAGATTTTTTTAATGATTTTTTGAAGTTTGTCATGATCGTCATTCAATTAAAAAAATATTTGTACTATTCAAAATTTATCACTGAGGTGTATCATAATTTTATTAACCATCCTGCAAAAGTTCAGATAGAAATGAAGAAGAATTACCCATTTTCGTGACATAATTTAATACCGAGAATCATTTGTTCGCAAATTTTTTGAAAACCACATACCCATTTTGTAAAAAAATTCTTAAGATCTCGTTTTGCAAATGAGTGAGATCATATGATACATTTTTTAAGCTTGCATTAAAAAAATTCATCAGGTAACGAACTTGCATGAGAACATTAATCCATGAAATTCTCACATTGTCATATATGAACATAACCCATCAGCTACTTGCTGCTGCAAAGGAGTCGCAACTCATGATACCTTGAAAATCTTCTACTAAACAGATAAATTTCTGGTGAATTTTTCAAATAAGAGATGGATGTAAATAAAAGTGTGATGATAGTCATAAAATATAACTACATATTCTTTAAAACGAAAAGTGATCATATTGCATATGTTCGGGAATATAAGTTATTTTCTAATTGTTGGTAACAATCAACTTAAAATTTGCAAGTATTCTTATTTATCAACTTAAGTATTTTTTTAACTTAACTTGTCCAACTATTCATAATAGTAACTATTAAATCAACCATCAATAAATCCTATTAATAATCTTATAAATAGATCAACATTTTCTAAATTTAACAGGTATTATATCTGTAAATTTCAATTAATCTTAATCAATTATTCAATTTAACAGTTAATACCAGAAAAAAAACTAAAACTAGAAAGTGGATGGTTTCCTAAAATCCAAATTGAATAATTGCTGAAAAGAATAACATCTAAAAAATATGATAGTCTAAATCAAACTCCTGTTAGAATTATTGATAGGATTTATAAAATTTTAGAACATATTCTACAGCTGTTCGCGGGCCGGGTGACCGGCCGAGACGGCTTCAATCGGCCGGGTTTGGACATTCATTTTTTAAAAAAGCTCAGCCCGAACCCTGAACCCGTTAAAGCCCGAAGATTTATAGGCCGAGCTTGGTTTTTATATAAATACCCAAGCCCGGCCCGAGCTCGGCTCGACGAATAATTTTATTTATTTATACATTAAATTTACAATTATTTTAAGATTTTATATTTTATCCCATTAAATTTTTATACTTGATTACAATACATGTTACTAAATATTAAAGATTTTAAGTAAACAATGCAATTATATTTAAAATTTAAATATATTTTGACTTTTTTATATTTTTCATAACAAAAAAAAATATTCATGAGTTTGAGCCAGGCTTTGGAATGATCTTGTTAGCCCAAACCAAGCCCGGCCCGAGCTCGAAGATCTAAAGTACAAGCTTGGACCGGGTTAGGGTTAACATTTTTTGTAAGAAGCCCACCAAGCTCGGCCCGAACCCGACCCGGCCCGCCCGATGAACAGGTCTAACATATTCTATCAATCATATATAGCTATTATTTCAAAAATTTTGTCATTTTAATTTCTGTTTTATACAGAATCATATCAAACTAGTGCACAAATTAAATTGATTTTAACACATTATAACTAACGCAAATGATATATGGACGAAAAGGTAATTAAGCTATTTCGTGGATATAGTTGTTAATTCTCCACCGTTCTTATTTAAGAAAAATAATTTATTCTTCCGTGAAATAAAATAATTCCCATTACGAACTAAGATATACTTGCATAGTAACCCCCTTCATATTTGTTTATATATGAAGTTGCATACCTGAAACAGACAAACCACACCAACTCTTGATCAGCCCCCCAAACAAGAAAAATTTAAAGAACAAACAATATGCCCTTTTTGATTGGCGAAACTCGCCGGATTTTATTCATCGAAGATCGGCGATCAAAGACCAACAACAAGCCTACAATCACCTTCACCATTAGTTCACACTCAATGCATCATCGAACTCTAATGCGCGAGCCAGATCTTCGTCTAACGGCTCACGTTGTTCCTATCATCATACCCGATGTTCAAGTCGATGAACAAGATTTCGTTGCTTTGGCTACAAATGAAGACGCATATTCAAAGATTTCAGCTTTGTTTGATTCTTTGGATATCAATACTAGGGACAAGCACTCCATTGGGTATAGTTTAGTCAAGCAAGCTCGTATTCTTTTGCGTAGAAGTTCGAGTTCTTTGACTAACTTGGTGATCAGTGTCGAGATGCAGTTGATGACCACGTATTGGTGGCAAGGCAATGTTCCCGCAACACAATCATCCATCTCGAACTTGCAGATAGTACCGGATTTTATGGAGGAAAATGGTACGGAAAGGGAAAGTGGTTGTTCAATTTGTTTAGAAGAATTCGACGAAACATCAATATTGCAAGTCAAGCGATTGCCGTGTTTGCATATGTTCCACGGGAATTGTATCGATCAGTGGCTAAACAAGAGCCACTACTGTCCACTTTGTCGATTCGAGATGCCGACTTCTTGTATTGATCTTATGCATGTGTGATTAGATTAATCTATGTATGTTTTTCGCTTTTTTCGGTTCTTAATGGACAAGGCTTGCAAACCTGAAAACAAGTTCAACTCCTACCAACTATGATAAACTTGTCCTGAACATTCATTTGCCTCCTAAACTTTCTAAAGTTTCAAATAGCCCCCTAAACTTGCAAAAAGTGCATCATTTTACTCTCCTTTGATATCACATGTCAGAATCTAGTTGGAGAGAGAAAAAAGACATCTTTGTAAAGTCAAACCAACCATAAATTGACACATGACATAGAAGGGGGCAAAATGATGCACTCTTTGCAAGTATAGGGGCTACTTGAAACTTTTGAAAGTTTCAGGGATAAATGTGGGTTTAATGACAAGTTCAGGGGTCATGATGCATGGCCAATGAAACAAGCAGATGATTTAAAATTTGTAGCATTTCGAAATGTTGTTCATACAAACATCACAATCATGAACGTGGCGAGGAGCTAAGAATCGAATCCTACGGTACACAAACACAAAACAATACCATAACTATACCAAGTATCAGACAAATAAGCAACTGATCATGCAGAAAAGAGAGAGGCTTTCTAAAAAGGGGTACCGATTTCGCTTCTTGTTTCGGTAGGACTATATAAAGCAGACCGATTTCTCGGCCGATTCTCCTCCAACTGCTTCACAACCTCATCCATGGTGGGCCTAACAGAGGCCACCGGGGCGCAACACCCCATTGCGAGTTTAAGCGCCTGAACCAACCCTTCTTCCATTGGACTCCTAATCCCCTTCAAAATCTCCATATCGAAAACTTCCATCGTCGTTTCCTCCAAAACCGCCACTTTCACGAGCGCTGGCAAGTCGACAAACTCCCCGTTCCTCCCGGTTTTCCCGGGCCGTTTTCCAATCAAAATCTCGAGCAAAAGTATCCCGAACGCGTAAACATCGGTTCTCGAGTTGCACTTCTTCATCCTTTGAAGCTCAGGCGCTTTGTACCCATCGGCCTTCGCAAAAGCCACGATCTCGTCAGCCACCGCGGGGACCATCAGCTTATCAAGCCCGAACTCGGTCAACCTCGAGACGAAGAATTCATCCACGAGAACGTTTTTCGACCTCACGTTCCCGTGAGTTACCGGCGTTTCGAGGCCCTTGTGGAGGTACGAAAGCCCTCTCGCAACGCCTAGTGCTATCATGTGGCGCCTTGCCCAATTCAGTATCGGTTTTCCCACTTTTGTTTCTGCAACACAAAACACAAAATGTAACGAAAAGTTTCGATATTTCATACACCAATGAAAAACGAGAGGTTTAATACCGTGTATAAGATCGTAGAGAGTTCTATTTGGAAGGTAGTCATAGATAAGAAGCTTCTCCCCTCTTTTCCCTTGGTAGAATGCTCTTAAAGGGATCAAATTTTCGTGTCGAATTTTCCCTAACTGTTTGATAACTGAAACACAAGAGTTCCTGTCTTTGCAACTGCCTTCTCGCAACAATCTTAAAGCGATTGTCCCTCCATCGGCGAGTTTCGCCTTGTAAACTGTCCCGTAAGTAGTCTTCTCGGTGACTTGTCCTGTTGCGTTTAAAACATCTTCCAATGTCAAATGCTCTCCGCCTTGGAATAATATCAGCTTCCCTTCGTTGTTTCTGTTTTCTTCGTCTTCTTCTTCGTCTTCTAACTCGTTTTCGCTATCTTCTGTGCCCTTTCTTCGCTTGTTTTGCATATAACCGATCAACAACGAGGCGAAAACTACTACGCCAGTCATCAATCCAATCACAATGCCAGCGATGGTGCCAGAGCTTAAACCCGAATTTCCGGAACAGCTTTTTAGAGGCAAACCGCAAAGGCTAGGATCATTGCCTTCAAAGGACTCAAGGCCAAACTTTGATTTACCAAAAACAGGCAAAGCCCCACTAAAGTTGTTACTAGAAAGATTCAATTTTTCAAAGTTTAGACCGGCTAAACCCTGAGGGATTGAGCCCGAAAACATGTTACTCGAAAGATCGAGCTCTTTTAGTCCCTCGAATTGGGTCAAAAACTCAGGAAAAGTCCCTGAAAACTTGTTGCTACCCAGATCAAGAAACTGCAGATTCTTACAAGTAGAGTTGGGCAATGCAGGAAAAGGAACAGACCCAGAAAGGGAATTCCCATGAATCTTAAAAGAAACCAATCTATCACACAAATTCCAAACAGAAGCGGGCAAAACCCCATTTATCAAATTTCCACTCAAATCAACATCAGAGAGTGAAGAACAGTAGCCAAGCTCAAGAGGAACAGTTCCAGTGAGTGAATTAATGTTAAGGTAGAGACTCTGAAGCATAGAAAACTCACCAATTTCTTTAGGGATTGAGCCGGTGAGATTCGCAGAAGGAAGCTGAAGAGCAAACAAGTGCAAAGAAGGGTCTTTATAGAGAGTAAGATTGGTCCATTGTGGAGAAGAAAGGTCCGTACAAGATAGAGGAGAGCCGTTGGAGAAAACCCATTTGAGACCTCTCCATTGACATAAAGGAATTGTAGAGTTCCAAGAAGAAAGCAAGAGGTTTTCATTGTTGCCCTGAAATAAAGGTTTGATCTTTACTAGCAAAAGCTCAACATCTGTTGCAGAAGAGAGAGAAAGAGTAAGAGGAATAGCTAGGAAGATGCAGAATGCGCAAAGAAGGTGGAGTTTGAGAATCGCCATTGAAGTGTAGAGAGAGAAAGTAGAAAAAAAAAAGAAAAGGACTTGATGAAGTGGGATTTGATTTTAGGAGTTCAATGAGAGAGTGTTGACTATAGGTCAAAGTAAACCTCTTTTCTCTCTACCAACTCAATGGCTAGGATTGATTTATTTGATTGTCATTTATATGTGTTGTTTTCAATCATTGTCCAATTTCAAAATTAATCCAACGGTCAAAACATTACACTATATTAATAGTACTACCATCTTAGAAATTTAATTTGCCAATTTGCAGATTATTTATTATGTTTTATGATTACTCGAAGCAATTTTTTTTAGAAAAGAAAGTAAACTTTATAGAACCACAATTCTTATGTGATAAATATTGTTATACAGATATAAAACAAAACCTTATAATTAGTAAAATATAATATAAGTGCACATTAGAAAATTCTGTGTATCAATACAACATTATAATGATAATAAAATGGAAGTATACATGATAATTTCTCATTTGTAATTCACCAATTACTTACGGTGCATGTTTAGCACATGAACCAAAACTTTAATTCATATGTAACTAAAGTTTTCTCATTCATGGGTAATGAGAAATTTCTGATAAATTTTAAAATTGAATATCTCAATAAAAGTATTTTACTAAAACCATGTATATAAGAGAATTGGGAATGGTTAATAGTATAGATATATATATCTCACAACATAGTGGGCCCTTAACTTATGCCATGTTGAAAAAGGTACCCTTATGTTTTGAAAAAACAAAAAGCCAATAATCACTTGTTCCAATTCAGATTTTATTTTTCACATACATATATAAAGATGAACACTTAATTATTTGTCAATTAGTTTTATAAACACACAGATTACAGAGTTGGGATAATGTGTAAAATCAAAATGTGTGCTATTTTATGAAGTGTTAATATTAACTATCTGATTAGTTTCAATATCGTGTAAAACCAATGCCATTCATTGCCATCTCACGTGCAAATTTGGCAAAGCGAAGTCGTTTTTCCATTTTGTCTTTAACATCCACTTGATTCAATTGTTTCAATCACTTTATTACCATTTTTAATGAAGCCGTTGAATGCTAAAAACATGGTTTTCGGAACCGGACCGGGCATCGAACCGATGAAAAGAATGGTTCATGGATTTAAGGTTTAACCGGATTAAATCGGTGGTAGAACCTGATTTTCTAAAAATTTGTTAAATGTTAATATTTTTAATAATCTGATATCAAACAAATAATCTAAGTTACACTATTTCAATAATTAATAATATTTTTAATGTTAATATTCATATACAAAGTTTATTCTTCAAATAAAAATTACAATATAATAATCAATACAATTTGATGAAAGGAATGTTAATAATTTTTTATTCAAACGAATTTAGTTTGGATGAGACCATAAATTATAAATTGGATTAAAAAAAATAATCAAAGATTTAAAGTACATATGTTGGATAAAAAGTAATATACATTCAATATATCATTTTCCTACTAATAAATAAATAAATAAATATTACTTTGACTTTAAAAAGTTTGAAATTAAACACAATATAAATTTTAATTGAAAAATATCATTTAAAGATAAAATAAATTTATTTACACAATGCACTAAATAAATAAAGTAAATATGTAAAAGTTTAGCGTTAATATTATAAATGAAATAAAATAGAAATATAGAACAAATAGGTGTTGTAGTTGAATGGTAAAATAATGGATAATAAGTTAGAGGTTGTGGGTTCGATTCTTGTCTTTTGCAAAAAAAATTAAACATATAGTTTTATTAAATATCAATGAACCGACTGGTTGGATGAACCGATTTTTTGTTTGACCGGGTCCAACCGGCCATTTCAACCGGTCAATGACCGGTCTTTGACTAGATTGAAAACCGTTAAGAAACCGACCGGACCAGTGACCGGTTCCGTTAGAACCCGGTCTGGCCCAGTTTTCAAAACCATGGTTAAAAAGGTTACTAAATTGAGACTGTTCCTATAATTATGTAGATTTTACAGTTTCAAGTCATGTAGTTAACAAACAAATTTTTTCCAAACAATTGTGAAATTAAAAAAAATGAAACAAATAAGGATTTCTATGTTTGATATGTCTGCTAGGGTTTCTTAAACCAAGCTTCCCTTGTTCGACAACGATGGTCTGGATCCGCGTCAACCGAAACCTGGAGATAGTGGCGACCAATCCGAGTCCCGGGGGGGGGGGGATGGATGAAGTGATGATGGAAGCTATGGGGGAGTTCAATTAGGTCCACTGTGGGGAGGGCTTCTTTCAAAGAGTCTTTGCTCAATACAAGGGTTGGAGGTGATACCTTTGAATAGGCTGCTGATTTCTGTCTTGATGATGGGGATGTTTCGGTCGATACTCAATCGAAGATTACTGCAATATCTTTCTCAGATAGAGTCCACAATCTCATGGCTGAGAATATGAAACTTACTATTTTTGTGCGATTGGTGGGAAGAGCCATTGGTTTTCGTACTCTGAACGCGCAACTTTTGCGCATATGGAAAATGAATGGGGTGTTTTCTATGGCGGATGTAAGAAATAATTGCTACATGATTAAGTTTGGGAGCAAGGCTAATTATCATCGTGCGATATTAGAGGGACAGTGGATGCTATTTGGACACTATCTAGCAGTGAATCCATGGACCCCGGAATTCAATCCAACAAGCACTAGGCTGGAATCAATTGTGGCTTAGATTCGCTTACCAGGGTTTCCGGTGCAATTCTATGTTCCTAGCATTTTAAGGGCAATTGGAGGAGTGATTGGTGAGGTGATGAAGGTGGATAGATACATGGAGAATGGTAAATATGATCGCTATGCACGTATGGCAGTTCAGGTAGATCTAAGGAAGCGACTAATCACTAGTGCAGAAATGGCTTTTAGGGACGGTTCTGTTGGGCTATTCCGGACGGTCATGAACCGTCCGCATAAGCCTCGACGCCATTGGTCAGAAGCAATACAGACGGTTTTGAACCGTCCGGAATACGTGTATTTCGGACGGCTCTCTTAAAAGAACCGTCCGCAATACTTACAATGCGGTCGGTTCTTATAAGAAAACCGTCCGCATTGTGAGTATTGCGGACGGTTTGTTTAAGAGAACCGTCCGCAATTGAGTGCCAATTTTTTTTTAAATTATTTTTAGCTGTTTCCATTTCTCTGAACTGTAAAAAAAAGTAAAATGTACAAATATATATTTCTCAAATCTCCATTACATTTCTGAAAATAAAAATGAAACAACAAATTCTAATGGATCACACAATTACATATATACTTTGATACATTTAGTCCTTAGCCTAACACTTCAAAATTAAAACAAACTAACTTTTCAATAGATGAGTCAACATATAAGAAGCGAAAATGTCTAACACCTCATTAATCTCGGACTGCGTGAAACTTTCGCTCCTTGCATAAGACTACAAATAACAAAATATGATAC
>CATIWQ010288981.1:0-29514 GCA_949673415.1 Euphorbia schlechtendalii
GGACTCATTTCAACCTAACCGAGTTTGGGCAAATTTATCGGGTAAGAGAGTTTTCGATCCCAAAAATTCCCCTAATAAACTCATTAAGGATGAATGTATTCTCCTTCTCCACAAATACCTTTCCACTTCGGTATTTTGTCGAGTCGAGAATGCTAAAGTTCAAAAGAAGGACTTGTTTGTTCTTTCGTGTGCTATGATGAAACAAAAAGCGGATATCATGGATATTATTTGGGATATGATAAATAAGAACTCAACGAGCATGAGAAGCAAGATCGGAGCTGCTAAAATTATAATCAGTATAATCTTGGGTGCAAGAGGTGAACTTCCGTATGTTCAGCAACCGAGTGAGTATTTTCACTACATGGATGGAAATTACATGAAGAACACTGTATTACTCCAAGAGCACGATGGTGTTTATTCTTTCTACTCCTACTCCAATCGCACCAAGAAGCTCAACTTGTCTCAAGAGGATTCTTCCGCTGGCCCATCAAATCCATCAGTTAGCCACCGCAAAGGAAAGGAATAGATGACATAAATAGAAAAAGAAGATGAAGAAGCTCTGGAAGATTGGAAGGTTAACATGCAACAAAAGTTGGATAATTGCCAAGCGAAACTTGGAGTTATGAAAAGAGACAAGAAAATTCTAAAGAAAAGTAATAAGTCGATGCTTCGAAAACTACTTTCTTTCTTTAGAAAATAGAATTGTCAATTCACTCCTAGTCCACCAGACTCTCCTTCGCAATGATTGGGTTCTGTCATTTCTTAACTTTTCTATTATTATTTTTCAATCATTTTTAGACTAGTTTTTAGTTTTTATTTTTGATTTTTATAATGTCTCACATTGAGGACATTGTGTTCTTTAAGTGTGAAGGGGCATTTGTAAAAATCCCGTAAAATCCAAAAAAATGAATAAAATTAAAAAAATCGAAGAAATTTGAAAATTTTTCTTCATATTTTGTTAGTTATACATTATCATTTCTTATACTTTACTAACAATTGTCCAAGGTTATTTTGAGTGTTAGGTGTTACAAGTTTGATGTTAGTGCAAAAATTGGGCGCATGTTGAAATTGAGTGTTAGTGCACAACATTATTGGCAAGGATGAGTGGTGAGTAACATTCTAAAGCAACATTCCAAGTAAGTTTCAATTTATATTTCGATGCAACATAAATTAGTATAAGTTATATAGTTTTGGTTTAATGCTTCCGATAATTTTAAGTTGAGTAATATCTAATGGTATTTTTACTATGAGTTTTATATGCAAATCTCGAATAGGTCCTATAAGTATTGAGTATGTTTAAAGTGTTAGGAAACTATAGCCGTAATACTTTGAAATTCATTAATAAAGGATGAGGGTATTAATGAAAAATCAAAAGAAAGAGAGGATAACCAATGAGTTATGCAAAAGGTGAGGAATGATACAGAGCAGAAACTGCAACCATTCATTAAGTGAAAAAGGAAAGAAAGCATAGCACGAAAAATGGGTGCAAAGTACAAAGTACTTCAAAAACATATGCTTAAAAGAAAAAAATGAGAGTGGTATGGAGTATAAAATGCAACCACTGAAAAAAGGGGAGAGTGGTACAGAGTATAAAATGCAACAACTATGAGTGTTTTTAGCATCCTAGGTTACCTAAAAATGCCTTGAGAGAAATTAATCAAAGTGTGCTTTTTATGTGCTTTATACTTTATACTGTACTTAAGAGAAGGTAATATTCGAGTATGCATATAACGCTTATATGAAGATGTGATTCGGTTGACTCTCCACTATGAACAAAGGTACGCAACTGAGCTATATAAATTGCACATGACTAATTTGTGGGAAATTTTCGAACTTCATCTTGAAATCTTTTGCAATGTGGAATGTGGTACTCACAACAATAATCTTTCGCCAATAAGGTACGAACTTGTTTACCAAATTTA
The DNA here is from genome assembly GCA_949673415.1 of Euphorbia schlechtendalii. Lineage (NCBI taxonomy): Eukaryota > Viridiplantae > Streptophyta > Magnoliopsida > Malpighiales > Euphorbiaceae > Euphorbia > Euphorbia schlechtendalii. The sequence goes on from CATIWQ010288981.1 coordinate 1,923, forward strand.
TACACTTCTGTTGAATTTACCTTGAGGACAAGGCAAAAGTTAAGTGTGGGGGTATGATAAGTGTATAATTACACTTATTATCATGATAGTTTTATACAATAAACACTATAGTTTGAATCATTTTTATACTTCATATAAAAGATTTCACGTGGTATGTAGTTGTTCTTTATGCAAATGCAGATACTAGGTAAATCTTGGGAGTAAAATGATCAAAAGTGGAATTCTATGAAAATAGAGTGAAAAAGGTGCAAAATGATGCGTGGAACTTAAAGATTTGGCTTAGGATCGAAGCTGTCAAAGATTAGTGAAGTTACAAGGAGATTTCTGAAGAAAAATCCATTCAAGGTCGTGATAATCATTCGTGGTCTCGACCTGGTCACTTCAGAATAGAAATCTGCTAACAAAAGATTCACGGTCGCGAATCACATATTGCGGTCGCGACATGGATGGCTTTCTAGTATTATCTTCTTAACTACAAACCACCAGATAAGCATGATCAACCACCTTCAACTACCAACGAAAAGACACTTATCAAGAGTCAACCAATCATGAAAAGGTGCCTATCCATTGTGGATTGAATCAAAGCCACTCAACCAATCATATTGAGAAATGCAATCTTTCACCAATGGATGTGACTCTTCGTTTGGATAGACGCAACCCTTCAAACTCTATAAATAGGGCTTCAAATCCTCAACAATTTCGTGCATTTTTGTGTGATATACCTTAAGTGCAATAAAGGAAGTGCAGAGAAAAAATTGTTAAATATAGTGTGTGTATAGTTAGATTCGCTACGTTCTTAAGTGTTAGCGAGAAAATATTTAAGTGATTCGATTCCTTGTTTCGATCACTAGATTTCTCTGCGTATTCGAGCGATTGTTGTATAAGTGTACTTGCAAATCACTTATCAATAAAAGTTTTCGTTCTTCGATATTTGTTTGTTCGATATTCGCAAAGAATAGCATCCTAGCAGAGGTTCTGTACGGGTTGAGACCGAATTCAAAGCAGACGTAGGAATTGCGGGAATTGACGACTCCCATTAAAGAGTGGATATGGTTTGATCAACTTTAGCTTTCACTTGCATATCTTACAACTTTGCTTTGCTTTCTACTTATACTTTCTATTTCGAAGTTTATGATATGTCTATGTGTCATAATGTGTATTTCATGCTAAGTCTTTTATGTTAATCAAGTTATATGCGTTGGCGTTAATTTTAAGAGTAGTTTCAGGGTTAACAATATCGTGTATAATTACTAGATCTGTGATATAACGCTGTTTAGTGAGCCAACATTTTTGGAATGGTAACTTGCTAAATGTGGCTATGTGAGAGCGATCCGTACTAAGCATAGTATTGATGTTGTCCAGGTTTTCATAATTGTCTTATTTCGTTTGCGCTAGACTTAGAAAAGTTATTTCATGTGTTGCTCTGCGATGAATCATTGAACATCTGAGTATCTAGAACCGAATCTGTTAGATAATCTAGAGGGTTAGAACAACTTTGTTAAACTTGCATGTTTTCTCTACTATACTTGTTCGTAGTGAAAATCTATCTATTTAGAGTTTCTAATCTATCACATCTATATTTACTCAACTTTTCATTCTAATCTTCCTACCCATAAAAATCATTAATCTATTTTTATTTTTACTTTTACGCTTCCCTAGTTATCTTTAGACCAGGTTCCTTCCCTATGGATTCGATATCTTTTAAAACTACATCGCAACTGTATACTTGTAGTTATCATCATTTTTCTATGTGGTAAGGGGTATTGACTATACCTACATTTTATATGTGAACAAGTTTTTGGCGAAGTTAATAGCCAACAGTTCACGAGATTTTGGAACCATATTTGATTAAACTTATCAGTAGAAAAGTGGCGAACAAGTTTTTGGCGCCATTACCGGGGATAATCCTTTCGGAACGAGTAGTCAAAAACTTGCGATCATTTGGTTATTCAAAATTTGATTGTTGGCCGGAGGAGGAACCTCATTCTTCTTCAATGCTGATATCTCAGTAGTCAACTCATCTAATTTCTTAGTGACTTTGCTGATAACACATTCGTGATATTCAGCCTTTTCTTCAAGAAAGCGGATATCAAGCGACAAGGAAGCATTAGCATCTTCCAGATTATCACTTCTCCTCACTATCTCTTTGATGTTTTTCATCAATTTATTAGTCACTCTATTTCATAACATCAAAGAGAGCCTGGGCGAATTCTTCAATTGACAAAGGAATATCAGAGTGTACCTTAGTTTGATGAGCTTTTCTTTTATCATGATCAGCTTCAAGGTTGTCAGCGAAAAGATTTCTGCCAGAGGTAGATGCTGAGCCTTTGCCTTATCTTTCGGTAGCCATCAAGCAAAGATTGGCTGAATCAGTGGCTTCTTCATCAGAAGATGAAGATTCTTCTGAATCACTCTATGTAGCAGCAAGAGCTTCATTCTTCTTGGAGAATCTCTTCTTGAATCTATCCTTCTTTGCCTTTGTACATCTTAACTAGATGTGCCCTTTCTCTCCACACCCAAAGCACTTAATGTACTTATTATGCTTTTTCCTTAGCCCTTCCTCAGCTCCACGTCGCTGCTAAGTTGACTTGATTTTATTGGGAAACTTCTTCTTGTTGTTAAACTTCCCATCCTTCTTTATAAAGCGTTTGAAGCACCTTGTAAGAAGAGCCATTTCTTCATCAGAGTCGCAGCTGGTGGACTCGTCAGATGAGTCTGCTTTGAGAACAATGGCTATACTTTCCTTGCCCCGATTTCTCTTGGAGTCATCTAAGTACTTTCTCAATGACATCTCATGAGTCAGCAAGGTGCCTATCATCTCATCATAGTTGTAGGTCTTAAGGCCATGATCTTCCTCGATTGCGATCTTCTTAGAATCCCACTCTACTGTGAGAATGCGGAGAATTTTCTTGACCAGCTCTTCCTTGCTAAACTCCTTTCCAAGTCATTTTAGTTCATTGACAATATTAATGAACTGGGTATTCATACTCTGAACACCTTCATTGGCAGCCATCGAGAACATCTCATACTCTCTCAGCATGAGATTTATCTTCGACTCCTTAACCTTATCTGTCCCCTCGTAGGTAATCTCCAGCTTCTTCCAGATTTCGTGTGCTATTTCACATCCTGAGACCCTCTTAAATTCTGTAAGATCAAACGCACAGTGTAAGAAATTAATAGCTGCGGCATTCTCTTTGAGAAGCCTCAGATCAGCGTCGTTGTAGTCCTCTAGATTTACAAGAACACGCACACCGCTCCTGACCTCATTAGGAACTTCGGGGTCAGGCTCAATTGCGAGCCAGGCCTGCATATTTTGAGACTGGATAAAGTTCTTCATACGATTCTTCCAGAATGTATAGTGATTACCATCGAATAGAGGAGGTCTGGTAACGGAAATTCCTTCCTTCAGAAGAATTATCTAACCAGAACCTAAGCTGAAGTTATTGTATGCCATTTAAGGATCTGACTCAAGACGATTAGTCTTAAAGTTGAGCAACTACTCTGATACCACTTGTTGATCCGTAAATCGACAGATAACAACAGCAGAGGGGGGTGAATTCGTAAACAGGGTTACTTTTTAGACCTTTTTCGATTTAAGTTAACTCAGTATGGTTTTTATATGCGTGCAAAGTATGCGTGCTGAGTGTGATATAAAAATGTATAAACTGCTCAGCTTGACTAGCACAGTTTATCTTCAACCTTTAACTGAGTAAGGATTACTCAGTGCGGGTTGGATAACAAGCAAATAAATGATATGAGAGAGATGAATGAGCAAGAAGCTGATGAATCTAATCGCTTAGAGTTAGAATGATTCCACCTGAGATTTTATCCTGGTTCAATTCCTAGCCTACCTCCAATCCCCGAATACCATCTCTGAGCTTTAATCCACTAGTGGTTCATTCCTTCAATAGGCGGAGAAGCCTTTACAGTGGGTAGACTCTATTACAGAAAGTTCCTCCTTTCTAACTACTGCTCAACCTTAGTTTAGGTACCCTTCCCAAACTGACACTCAAGATTAATAAGAAATAGCGAACTGAATTCAACTTCTAATACGTTGAATTCTTACAATGTTAATCCTATGAGTGATTCTCCCTATTACAAACTGATATAACTATTGATTGTTTACAGATTGCTTGTTGATGAATTTCTTGAATGCAGAGAAGATTTTCTCAAGGTTTTGCTCTTAGGAAATTCAAGGTGATTCACCAAGGTTGAACGTCTACTTCAATCTTCTATTTATACTGTAAATCTCTGAGAAGTAGCCGTTGCAAACTTTGAAGATATCGCAGAACTTCAATTTCTCATTTCAATTAATCTTTCTAATCTTCCCGTTAGGGACAGATTTCAAGACGTTTAGAAACAGGAATTGAACGTTGTGGTGCTATTTGTTTCCATTTCCAAATTCTCATTTTTCTTCAACCAATTTGGATATTTGAGAGATTTGCGCTTCAGGTAACGTGGCATCTTTCTGTTGGATGAATTTGATAACGTTGAGAGATGTGCGCGGAGATCTATGATATGCGACGCATTTCACGGGATTATTCCTTATACTTTGATTCTAATGAGTAATTTCTAACACTATGTACAGCCACGTTATAATGTTGTCCTAAAATATAACAAAGGAATATTCTGTTCCTTCACAGAAGTGGTTAGTAGCATACGTGTCATGATAATAATCAACGCCGTAAATACTATTACTTTTGGATAATAAAGTAAATCAGCATGATCTGAGTGATGACAACTTAAACTATATAGTACTCAGCACACACTTAGCTTTTCCTACACTAAGTAAAAGTATTCTTAGTGTTCAATTAACTTTTACTATCCCATATTGATTGTTATCAACAAAACTTTTGAGTACTGTGAGGGACTATTAACTTGGGTTCTACAGGATCAAGTCACAGGCACATGACATTCCAAGTATCGGGGGATCATACGCCTTTGCTAGAAAGCTCATTTGATTGTTTAGAGATGTCAGGTTCCATATCGATCTGGAACATTGAGCTTAAAAGTTCCTGGACGGGAAGCCAAGTTTAGGTTAACCTCCAGCGGCTCTATACTTTGGGATCCTATGAGGTTACACACTTTGGGTCTTTATCGGGCCATGTAAAGAACCTATGGACTAAGTCTGTATTGAAAATACAAGTTGCGAAATCAGTGAAAAGAATTATTAATTGGCTGGACCGAGTTAATAATTAAAAGAAATAATGAAAAAGATAAGGAAAAATAGTCAGAGGGAGCAAGGGAATTTTCCAGTTACGAGTGAGAACCGAAAAGAACACGGGTTGTTCTAGGTGGGACCCGCGCGGCTGCCCCGCGAGCTAGCGCTGCCCATGGCAGTGATTGCCACAAGCATGGGCTTGCGGTTAATGAGGGAAGCCCTTCATGAGACTCGCGGGTCAGCAAGCGGGTTACCCTACCTACGCGGCTAACCTGCCTGCATGGGATAGGATTTATCCTATCCCATGCAGAGTTAGAAGGGGAGTCTAACACCACTATAAAAAAAATGGACTATTGGGGACAACCAAAATTGTCCCCAAAAGCGAGAAAAATCATCCTCAAAACTTTTGGGGACAATTTTTGCATCCCAGCAATCGTTCCCAAAGCCCCCATCCCCGAATATTTAGGGGACGAAAAATGGACTATCGTCCTTATTTTATGGATGACTACCGTCTTTAAGGACATGGACGAATTTCATCCCTAATATGAGTGACTAATGTCGTCCTTAATGAAAGAAGATGACTTTTATCCCTTCATTGTGAGATGAATGTTTATCCTTAAAATAGGGATAATTATCGTCTTTATATAATGAAGATGACTTGTGACCCTACATTCAAAGACAATTATTTATCTTTAAAGTAATGGACAATTATTATCCCTAAACACATGTAGACAAATGTTGTCCCTTGAATAAAGGAAAATTTTTCGTCCTAAACTAAAGGGATAATAGTTGTCCTATAAAATGAAGACGAGTTTGGTCCCCATAGATTGGAGGACATTCTTGTATCCCAAAATAAAGGGACGATCATTATCCCTAATGAAAGGAAATCATTTTCATCACACGAATAGAGGACGATTATTTGTCTTTGTTCAAGAGAACAAATATCATCCCTACAAAAAGGAGACGACTTTTTCAAAAATAGATAACTATTTTTCTTAAATGAAGAGGCCAATTTTGTCCCAACACAAAGGAGACAATTTCTTAACTAGATTAGGGGACAATAACTAGTCATCGAACAAAGAAACAAATATATATATATATAAACAGACGCTAATAACAAAATAAAATGAGCACTAAATAAATTATATTTGTAATTGAAGATATTAATGTAAAAGATTGTGTTACAAACAAAAATAAGTAGAAAATGTAAATGCATTCTTTGAAACATAAGTAAAGAAAGAAAAGACAACCAAAGTACTTTATTGTTTCTCCGCCAAAAAAGACAGCTAAAAAAGGTCATCCAACTTCAATGCCAATATGCATTATAAAACCAAAATGAGGTCATGGACGTATCAAGTATTACAAAGATTTTTAAATTATTAAACTATAAGTACTTTTGAATAAATAAAGAACAATAATAATTAAATTTACAAATGCTGCCGGACTTATGGTGTCCTAAGTAGCCAAGTAGAAAAAAAAAGAGTTGCTAAAGGTATAACAAAATTCAATCATCGTGTCTCACAAGTTTCACTTATGAAATACTAATATTGAAAATACACCATAGTAATCGAAAGCACGAAGCACACTCAAAGCACAAAAGTTTTGCTTCTCGATTAGATGTCAAGGGCAAAAAAGCAATAACTTGGAAATAAAAAGTGCACTAGTGTAAAGTTTCAAAAAAAATATAGGTACAAGAAATTTTTTAAATAAAAACACTTAAAACAAGAATAAGTCTTAACCTGAAATCACACCAGTTGAATTGAGTATCTAATGATTCATCCTCAAAGGAAAGAAAAGAAAGATTCAATAAATTTCCAGCTCTTCAAACAAAGATCTCTGTTGATATAATTGAAGAAAACATATAAACCTTATACTATGGAATCCACCGTGTGAACTTCTATACTTAATAAATAAAACAAAAACAAAATATTATTAAAAAATGGTAATTAATATACAGCATATGCAAATTAACATTGACAATCATAAAACCAAACCACTAACAGTAATAACTTAAACAAGTAATCATAATAATCAACCAGATGAAACTCAAACAAAGCAGAGTGAAAACAAAGAAACAAACATGGCCGATAACATAGAGGTTCAACAAAAGAACAATAGATGGCAATAATAACCACATCCCATAAAGTTGTTGAAGTTAGACAACATTTTTAGCTTTTGCACAAGCCATAAATCCAAAAGGAGTAGAGCTAAGTTAGAAAATCAAGATTAAATCTGAACCTGAAATCACAAAAACACAATTTCAAAAACCAAAAAAGTACATGACAAATTTAGCTTCCCAACTCAACCATACTTGACGCACTATAACAGTTTAACAAAAGTTCAGGACTTTCCAACTAATAATACTTTAATTCCCATTAAGATAAAAAAACTCTAATTAATTATGGAAATTTTAGCATAAATACTTCACTTGCCCTCATATACCAACCGCTCATGGTATACTTCTAGATACTATGAATCTAGCTATGTTTGATTATTGATCAAACATACTAAGTAAATCACAAATTTAAAATCTTAATATGTAGACATCAATGACCAAATAGAGAAACAAGGAATGAAAGTCACAACATTCATCTTTAAACATCAAGCAAACTCGATGAATAAATGCATATGCCAAATTTATAATATCAAAACCTCATATTACTACCAAGAAAATGTGCAAATTATTATGCTAGCAACAAAGATAACTTTTGAACATAGCTGGATATTGGAGTATAAAAAGTAGCGCCAATATGTAATTGTTGAAATGTTATCTTCCTAATAGCACCAATATGTAATTGTTGAAATGTTATCTTCCAAATTGTACCTTATAAAAATTCTCCTTGATTGGTAAACCTCCACAGAAATACCTGCATTGGAATTTCATAAGAAATAAAACTTTAATTCAACATATTCACGAAAAAAACTAGTAAAGATTAACTATATTTATGAACATTAGTTTCTTAAAATTATTATTAATTAATATAAGAACATGACTTAGCTACCTTCAGCCGTCATCTTCATACTCATCCATTTCATTTACGTCATCATTATTGACATCATCATTATCATTGGCATTTTCCTCGTTATCACTTTCATTGTATTCTTCATCACAAACATCAATATTTGCTTCAATACTCTCTTATATCCATTGAGCAACATCAAGAGGCACTTCTTCAAAATCACGAATAATCTCATTATCAATTATCTCATCAAAATCTAATGGTCTTGTTGCATGACCATCCATGGTTACTTCCTCCTCTTGGAAAACCTCATCTTTGTCATTTACTTTAACAGTATCATCAAGTGATCGAATTGGTAATTTATATACATCTCGCGGATGGTTTTTCATCACAATAAGCCAATTTGGTTTCTTAGGATCTTGAACATAAAAGACTTGTTCCGCTTGGCTAGCTAAAATGAAAGGCTCATCCGTGTTTAAGCGAGAACGATTATTTACACTTGTGATGGAAAAATTATCAACTGCATATCCACTACCTTTTCGGTGCACATCAAACCATTCACATTTAAATAAGTAAACACAATTACTTCCCGAGTATTGTATCTCCAAAACATCAGTTAAAGTACCATAATACTCTTTATCAGAAGAATTATCATCACCTCTTGCTAATACACCAGAATTTTGACTTCTTCTATTATTTTGACGACGAGAAGTATAAAATCGAAATCCATTCACTATGTGACCACTATAATGCTTAAAGCGAGAATATGAACCACTAGCTAAATGGAAAAGATCATTAGATACTTTACCACTTTTATGTAATTCATTCACTTGCAATTATATCAAGATATTTAACATAGAATTTATTATTTTAGATTAATAATATCGGAGATAGTAATAACAGACATGTTCAGAGAACCATTGTGGAAATTCTGAATTGTAGCATTTTCTAAGCATCCGTGTACTCATACTTGGCAATGAGCTTTTGTATTTCCTATAGAAATTGCAACGGGTAGTGAAATTATTTGATGATAAAAAAATAAATTATGGTAAAAAAAAGAAATTTTTTACTACTTACTCAGTGTATGGCCAAACTTCCTCACAATTGTTCAGAACATAAAGATGCACCTTCAACTTCCAATCATTTGAATGTATAGAATAATCAGCTTTACCGAATGTCCGACCAGCTTTCTTAAATATTGCCAATTCAACGTCACAACTACTTTCATCAATGTTATTCTCATTTCTTGGAGGTTGGTTGAAGATTGTTTCAATTCCCACCAAATACCTTGAGCAAAAAGTCAAACACTCACACGTAATATATGCTTCAGTGATTGATCCCTCGGGCTTTGCTTTGTTTCTAACAAATAGTTTCTTCTGATGCAAATCCCTCTCAACAAACTACATCCACCTATATTGGACAGGTCTAGCTAACTTCACCTCATCCACTAAGTGAATAGTCAAATGCACCATGACATAAAAAAATGCAGGTGGGAAAACCATCTCCAACTTGCATAAAATTAATGGAATTTGCTTTTCAAGATGATTCAGTTCAGACATATCCAAACTTTTATTGCATATGTCACGGAAGAATGCACTCAACTCAATAAGGGGCGTAGCAACATCTTCAAGTAGAAATCCTCTAATGGCAATTGGAAGAAGCTTTTGTAGGAAAATATGACAATCATGACTTTACATGCCAGAAATTTTATGGTCTTTCACATTAACACATCTAGATATTTTTGATAAATAACCTTCGGGTATCTTTAAGTTTGCCAGCATCATACATAAAGCCTCCTTATCTTCTTTAGAAAGCACATAACGAGCCATTGGGATACGTACTTTATTTCCAATCACAAAGGGATGAAGGTCGGGTCTAATACCCATACTAACCAAATCATATCTACTTTTTTAAAGTATCTTTAGTCTTCCCTTTAATGTTCATCAATGTTCCCAAGACATTATCACACACATTCTTCTCAATATGCATTACATCCAAATTATGTCGAATAAGAAGTGTCTTCCAATAAGGTAACTCAAAAAAGATACTCTTCTTTCTCCAATTCTCAAAACTATTCGAGGCATCATATTTCCTTTTCATGCCTCTATTAAACGGTAGTGGAGTGAAACTTTCCATTTCTCTTAACACATCATATCCCGATAAAGGCACTGGCTTTTCTCTCATTTCCCTTTGACCATTAAAGGATCTTCTATCCTTACGCCACTTACGATTAAGAGGCAAAAATCTCCTATGATACATGTAACACAATTTTTTGGAAGCAAGAAGATATTTGGCACATTTGTACTTATGACAATTACGACAAACCTTAAAACCTTTAGTTGACCATCCGAATAAGTCTGCAGGTGCTGGAAAGTCATTGATTGTCCATATGATACCTGCATGCAATGTAAAGTTGTGTTTCGTATGAGCATCATATGTCTCCACACCAACTTCCTATAACTCTTTCAATTCAACAATTAAAGGTTGTAAAAATATGTCAATACCCATACCTGGACTATGCTCGCTTGGTATGATCATTGACATAATCAAATTTGATTGTTTCATGCACAACCAAGGAGGTAAGAGGTACAAGTATTACCGGCTAAATGCTATGTTGAGAGCTCATGTTTCCAAATGGTTGAAAACCATCGATCACCAAACCCATCCTAACATTGCGAGCATCAGTTGCAAAAGATGCATATTTCTCATCAAAGGACTTCCATGCACGACTGTCTGCAGGGTGCCTCATAATTCCATCATCAACCTTTTCTTCTTTATGCCACCGCATGTGTGTTGCCATCTCAATAGACATAAACATCCTTTACAACCTCAGCTTTAGAGGAAAGTATCGTAATACTTTGTGCAGAATCTTCTTATTACCATTTGAACTATCACTTGACTTCCACCTATGTAGCCCACAAATTTGACATGATGTTTCATCTACAGATGGACCCCAATACAAAGTGCATAGGTTCTCACAAACATCAAACTTTTCATAATGAAGCCCCAGACCTCTAATATACTTCTTTGCACTACTATAGGATTCGGGTATAGTTAGCTTCCCATTTGGTATAATAACTCTTAATAAACTAAGCAAATCGTCAAATGATCTGTTTGTCCATCTATGAAAACTCTTCATGTGAAGTAATTTCACTATGATAGCCAATTTTGAGAGTTCGCATTCTAAATGCAACATTTCCTTTGCTTCCTTCAAAAACTGATAAAAATCAGCATCCTCCCTTCTAGGCCCGCCTCCATTGTTACCATCTTCATCCACATCATCAATAGTTATATTGGGATCAACACCTTAAGCATCACTAAGTAGTCCAACCATATCATCAATATGTTCAAAATCATCGTCATTTGTACCATCATTCATGTCATTTTCTTCATTCGAAGTCTCCCCATGGGAATACCATACATCATATGATTTTACGATTCCAAATTGCAACAAGTGATATCTAACAGTTGATTCATCATTATAGCGAACATTTCTACAATTTCTGCATGGGCATTGAATCACGTCGTTCGCTGATTTATATCTAAATGCATAATTTAAAAAGCATTCAATTCCTTTTATGTATCGTCGATCTTTTCTATCATCAGTGTGCATCAAACTCTTATCAATAGCCATGTCTAAACAAAATAAATAAATAAATAAATAAAAAGCTCTACAAATGTCAACATCTATGTTAACATGGAGTGAATAAGCTGACGTTGAGCAATCTATTACCATTAAACAGAATCACCATGAATTGAAGTTATTGCAGATGAATATGCCTAAATAACATACTATTTGACATACTATGTTTCAGGGAATCACATGTTGAGCTTAAGAACACATATTTGCAAGTGTACTGGAATCAATGTACTCAAAACTTGTTCATTATAATTGTAAGTTTGTAACTTGTATGAAAAAAGAAACACAATTTATCAGCATATGGATTTTAAATTCTATTCGTTTTTCAACAAGAAAACCTTAAAATTACAAAAGAGAAAAGAATATTAGAATTCAGAATGCTTAATTAAGATCATATATCTAAAATATTATTAATTTCAATCACAATGAACAGAGATTTAAGAAATTATGCACTGATAATTAACTGAACAAATATTTATCAAGCTCAACTAACGGCATTAGGAAAAAAATCTAACCTGACGATCGAGATGTTCCTTTATTCGAAATGGCTTTAAAATTCCCCAATGCGAAATCACTGGGCTGAAGGGATGGATTTCCAGAACATTCCAATCTACAGATGGTGATTGCAGGTAGTTCAACAAGCCAAGAAAAATTCAAACCTAGATGTGGCAGTAAATCAGAGACAGAACACATATGTCATAAAAAAAAGAAGCAGATAGAAAAATCAAAGATGAAGATCCAAACAATTAAACCATAAAATGGTGAAAAGAAGCGCATCAGAAAATGAATCCAGTAAAACTTACGGTGGAAAGTTCAAAATCGAATCGAAGAAGATGATGAAGTTGTAGAAAGCGGTTGACTCTGTTAAAAAGATAAACAAAAGAAGTAGAAGCGAAGCAAATCGGCTGAGGAAGGACTGAGACTATTTGAGAAATATGGATTTGAGGCGTAGAGACGGTTAATGGAATTTTGGGAATTTAGAAATCAAATTAAATTTTTATTTTTCACAAATTCCAATTTTATAAATAATTACATTCTTCTAAATTTCAAATTCAATTCACCCCATTAAACTCAGTTTAGTTTATGTTATTACTATTATTACTATTCATTAGATTCTAACCTGCGAAATTTTCAAGATTATCTATTGTAACATAATTTAATATGGGGAATTATTTGTTTTTATTATTATTTTTAAATAATGCTTTGTTTTGGAAAAAAATGTTTCTTCAAAATCTCTTTTGAAAAACGGAAAATGTACGGGTTATGTTGTATGGCTTAGGTCTTGTACTCTTCACCTTCAATTAAGTTCAGTTCAATTCAGGTCCATTAAATTCAGTTTAATTCGATTCACTTCAAATTTATAAATTCTTATTTCAATAATAATTATTGTAATTCATACTTTAATAAAAATTAATAACAATAAAAATAAAAAATATTATTATGAAAAAAATATTAAACATTGTTGTAACAATAATTATAAATACAGTAAGAATAATTTATAATTGGTAATAATCACTTGTGATATTAAAATAATAATATTATTAATGTCACTGTCATATAATAATATTTTTAATTATTATCATAACATTAATTAATTAGAAAATGTGATATGAGATCGTAACACGAGAATATTTATTAATTAAAAAGATTATTATTTCTTGTTGTTTATAATTCAATAATATATAAGTGATAATTTTATTCAAGTGCCATTGTAATGATAATTATTATTGGAATAAAAATATTATAATTAAATGATTTTATGTACTATTCACTATTTATTATTTTATTATTATTATTAAAATTTTTTTATTTATTATTAGATATATGTATTTAATAATACAACTATTGTATATGTTGGATGAGGTTGAGGTTTACGGGGATGCCAACATAGTTGGGATGCACAGACTTTCTGTGTCCATTCCTTATTCATTCAAAAAAATAACTATTGTATATATTAATAATTATGAATCATTATATATTATAATTTTTTTATATTTATATTAATTATAATTAATATTTTATTAAAACTAGTTTTATTATAGTGGTGCAATTAATTTTATTGTTTATAATTATTTATTATTACATATTAAATAATTAATTAGTATTGTTTAGTAATATTTTTAATTATTAGTATTAATTATTTTTTATTTTTAATAGTTATTGGTTTTACAATTATTTTAATAATTAGTGTATTATTATTAAGTTCAATTCAATTCAGTTAAAATCATATCCATTAAGTTGAGTTCAGTTTAGGTCCATTAAGTTAAGTTAAGTTTAGTTAAGTTCAGTTCAGCTCAGTTCGGTTTCAAAAGTTGAAGAGAACAAGACAATACCCTATACCATTCGTATACCTTTTATATAACTTTCCTATTATTTACTTACACATTTCCTATATGTTTTAGATAATTTTTTAAATAGCCTATAATTTTATGTAATTTTTTAGGTTAAATTTAAAAAACATACCTTGTGATTTTACCGTTTTGCAATAAGGTCCTTGTGGAATTTTTTTGGCAAAAGGGTGCATATGATTTAAAAAGTTAGGGAAAAAAGGATTTCTAGTTTCAAATTAAATCATGAATAGGTGTATTCCTGTTCATTTTAAAGTGAAATTTTACATGTTAGTTAATAAAAATACAATACACCTTAGTTACAATTTTTAGAATTTTTTGAAAAACACAAATATTTTTTAATTTAAATGTAATGATAAATTTTTTAAAAAATATAATAAAATGAAAAATTTCCGAAAATTACATAAATTTTGATGTATAATTGTTAAATAATATAATTAAATTATATGAATGTTGAATTGATTGAAATATATAACGTAACACTATTATTTTTAATGAAAAAATATTTATTTTCTCTTTTTGTTAACTTTTGAAACCATAAACATTTCTTAAAACAAAAATTTCATAAAATTTGTTTTACAAAAAGATCAAACCACAAGACATGCTTCTAATTTACCCATTTTTATACATATATCATGTTATAGGAACTAGTTTGAACTTTTGAACAATTATTAAGCTTTTATATTATCACAATCATTTGCTATTTGAGGTACTTTATCAAATTATTGAATGTTTTCCATCATATATTCCAATACATACATAGAGTTGACAAACTTGAGAAAAGGATTTGTCATATAAGCTGTAATTAGAAGGCAAAGTATTTTTAAAAAAAAAAATTAGAAGGCAAAATATAACATTTGCCATTAACATATATCATATCACAATTCAAACAAGGTAATAATGAGTAACTAGACAAAAATTTTCATTAAAACTAAATATTTATAGTTGGTCTTATAATTTTAAATCATCTTCAAAGTTCCACTAAAAATGTGATGCTAATTTTCTTCAAAGCAAAGCCATTTAATTTATGACGATTTTCTTTAATTTTAAATCATACCTCTGACAATAGTTTTTTTAGCAATAGTTCTTTGAAATATAAACAAAAAGTTATTATCAATTTCTCTCAATTTTGATATAATATTCTTTTATAAAATCAATAGGCTTGAGTCATAAACTAGCTAATTAATTGTTAGTTTCAACTTATTGAGGTCCTACGAGTTAAAATTAACATTCTTGTTACTAGCATATTATAATGTTAAGCAAACTTCTTTACAATACTTGAAATCTAACATTGTTTCTGAGTCCTAATTTTTTAAAATCTCTGACAATTACAAGTTACATTAATGAGGCTATATTCATTTTCGGGGCCCTTAACTCCAACCTTAAATAGTTTTGATAAACTTAACAAAGTTTACAAGCATGGTCAAAATAAAAAAAATAGATATAATGACATGGGCATCGAATGAACAATATGAACTTCAAATAGAATAGTACTAAATTCATTACAAACCAAAGGAAATTATCCTTATAAACGTTACGAATATCATTATAAAGTACTTGAAACTAATAAAGAAAATAACCAACCCATTAATACAATCTATTATGATTTGAATCTTCATCCTGCAAAAAAACAATAAAACTCATAAGCATCTAGTCAATACTAATATTTATATGTAGCATAAATGCATATTTTTCCCTAATTATTTACTGGCCCATTTTGTTGTCCTCTTAAGTTGCTTAGTTGAAGCAAATAATTCACATTTCTAACAACTGATTGAAGTTGGTCATCTTTCAATTGAGTGGACTCAGCGCGCTGTCTTTCACGCTCTTCGTTTGCCTTTATTTCTGCCTTTAATCTTATCACCTCAACTTTAAGCGATTTCACTTCATCCTTATTACGGGACACCATTCCCCTCGTTCCCCTTTTACTTGCTTTATATCCCAATCCTTTGCCACAGACATATCCTTATTTAACCCCGGATACCTTTAAAAACACTTGATCTGGTGAAGGAACTAGTTCATCTTCATTAGATGGTTGAGTCTCGATCTTTCGCATATCATCCTATATTATGTAAAACATAACTAATGATTAAACCATCAATTCAAATCACACAATAACAAAAATTTCACAAAGTAAATAATTCATTAACAACCTCTTATATCTCGACCACTAAATAAAACAATTATGAAGCTAAAATAAGAGCCAAATACTCACATAAATCTCTTTTGATTTTGAATCTCGGAATCGTTTTTTACCATGCTCATCTGAAATTCCGTGGGTAACTATCCACACCTCAGAAGCTTTTGGCAATTCGCCTATCTCATCATCCATATGCAATTTTCCAAATTCAATGAAGATCATAATATATGATTCAACCAGTATGGAATTTTAAGATTCAGTTGTTCTGTTTTATTACCATTCCATACTCTACTTCAGTAAAAGGGATAGGACCAGTTGAAGCAACACATTTTTGGCAAGCGCGATTACCGGAATTGATAGCACTCAGTTCCTACATATTGATAAACATTCTACTTGAATAGTAATGATTTCAGTTAACCACACAAATAATAAATTAACATGTGAAATTTGGGCAATTTGGTTTTATGCATAACAAAAATGAACAAGAACCCAAAATTTCTCATTTCTAAACACTTCAAACATTTCCTTCCAAGTATCAACATTTAGCTCATCAAGAACATCCTTCAATCGCTCCTTGTCACTAGAATACAACTTATGCCTCGTATGTAGCCTGTGTTTCCATTTGCGATATGATGTTTGCATTTGAAAGAAATAAAAATGTTCAAATTTTGCTTTTTTTTTGTTCAGGTGAATCTGGCACAATTTCTCCTCGCTCTTCAAGCTTCTTCCACTTTGAAGGACTCTCCATGCTTAACTTCAAAATATATAATTTGATCACATATTAGAGTTTCAAAATAAAAAGCATAGCATTAAAATGTCGAAGTCACAATAGGTGGAAATAGATTTGGATATTGCCATAAGAAAGGGTTACAAAATGTAAAAAATTTGAAGCACAAAAAAAAAAAAATATAAGTATGTAGAATAAATAAAGAGCAAAATCAAGGGTTGATGGATTTATTTGTTTGAAATGGAAAGGAAAGCATGTTTATCTGATATGATAGATGTTAGATATCATTATTAATAAAACGAACCAACCATGGTATTACAATAGATCACCGACAAATAGGAGGGCAAACAAAGGGAAGTAAGCAGACAACCTCAATAACCATTAATATTAAAGGTGAATTTGATCTTTCGACATATTAGTCGATCATAAACCAAATTGAGTAAAAACAGAACGGAACCATATAAGAAAATCATAGCAACAATTCAACTTAATAAAATTTCAACATCTATTTATGACACAGATTGTGATGAACGAGTAATAGATAATTCAATTTAATATTGTATTTTTTGTAGGTTAATTTAACATTATATAAATAAACAAATTTATAAAAAAAGTCATCCATGGCTCAATTATATGATCAGATTACCAAGTATTTATACAATCATAAAATTACCTGAACCATAAACCACAGTTGGGATATATATTTGTTTTTAACTTCATCCCAAGAGACCTTAGGCGGTCTAAACCTTTTCGTGCAGTATCCTAACCATGATGATAACTTAACACGATGAGGCCCAATGGGGCTACAACGTTTTCCAGGTTCCATGAAAAAAATAAGTTTATCTTTTCTTCCATTAGTGAGTTTGTCTAAATCTATGCCTTTGTACGGCCCCTTACCACGTACGGATTTCCCTATATATAATAACAAAAAAGACTTAAGAGTTAGACAAAAAAGAAAGTTTTTTTCATAGAATAAGAAAAGCAACTAAATTTATTACCATTGAGATTATTTGGTGGTGGTCGTGAACCTTGCGAGTTATGAACACTCATATCATCAACCAACTCATGTTCACTAGTGTTTCTGATATCTTGCCTTCTATTATCTAAAATGTGATAACAAAAACAATAACCAAATCTCAATACAGCAAAGTTTGTATAAACAAATAAAAAAACAGAAAACAACATAAAGAGATGGACAAGTCAAAGGCTAAATGACAAAAACTGTTAAAATGATACGTCGGTTTGGGACAATGTTTGGCAACTCGTGACTTTGTGATGAGCTCCCATAGAGCAACTCATTTTCATCAATGTTTCTGATATTTTACCTTCTGTTATTTGAAATAGGAAAATAAAAACAATTTCCTAGTCTCAATACAGGAACTTTATAGAAAAATCAATAATAACACAATAATAACATAAATAAATGGCGAGGTCAAAGCATAAATAAAAAACTATTTAAGTGATACCTTGATTCGAGACAATGTTTGTCGAATCCTGAGTCTATGATGGGTTCCCATAAACCAAGACATTTTCAGTCATGTTTTCGATATTTTTCCTTCTATTATCTGAAATAGAAAAATAAATTAATCACCAAGTCTCATATCATGAACTTTTTAGAACTAAATCAATATAAGCACTAAAATAGGGTATAGATGGGCAAGGTCAAAGGATACATAAAAAAAACTATTAGAATGATACCTCGATTTGAGACAATATTTGGTGAATCATGAGCTTGCGAGGGGGTCCCATAAACCAACTCATTTTCAGCAATGTTTCTGGTATTTTTCCTTTTATTATCTGAAATAGGATAATAAACACAATTACCAAAGTTTGAAAAATCTGAACTTTTTGGAAAAAAAAAAATTAATAAAAAACAACAATAACATAAATAGATTGGTGGGGTCAAAGGTAAATCAAAACAACTGTTGAAATAATACCTCGATCTGAGACTAAGGTTGGCGAATCTTGAGCTTGTGATGGGGGAAGCTTCTCTTCCTCAGAGCAATCATTAGGGCGACCTTTGAAAATTGGATTTGGCCTCCTGATTCTCTTGCTCTTGTTCACATTCGCCATAATCTATCCAATAAACTATAACCCAAATTGCATTTTTCTAACTATAATCACTGCCATCTAGAAAATATATGTTAACTATCAATTTTTCTTACCTGACTTCAGCTCAGTAAGTTTCAAATGATACCTAATATTAAATTTGAAGAATACAAATATTATCTTGATGTTCCATTCTTCATAAGTGCTTTGGTCACTTGCAAAAAAATTTCAAACAGAATAATGAAGTACAAATTAGTAAAAGGCACATTCCAAATTAAGTACAGCTAACACACTTGTATTTTCAAATCAACGTACAAGGTAAAACTTTTACAGCATAATAAAAGAAATAAAGACTTTCTAATGTAAACAGAGTATTGTCGATTTCCTTACTTTTTCAAGATAATTCTCTCTCTTTCTTCTATGATCCTAACATATGAAAAGAAAAAACCAATTTAATATATAAACTCACCAACTCATTCAGATATGGAAGTTTACAAATTCAAACCCCACAACTGGAGCACTAATTACACGATTGAGATGAACTTGAAACTGTCAGCCATCTATAAGTACTCTTATATTATTTTCGTTAAAAAGGGTGCTAAATTTACCCTCCAAAATTTCATCGCTTCCCTCTCTTTCAGTTGTATATTTAACGATTAATTTCATCCTGTATCTTTCTTTTTTCTTTTATTTTATATATTAGATATATGTTCATTTGATGTTTAACCCCACTACAATCTCTTATTCATTTTTCTTTTATTTTATATATTAGATATATGCTATTTTGATGGTTCACCCCACTACAATTTCTTAGTTGATGGCTTAATAACGTGAGTCTACTAGATTATCAAATAAAATAAGGTTGCTAATATATTTAAAACATTTAATCATAGAATATTCACATAATTACTCATTATCTTCATTGTCATATCTAGTTTCCAACCACAATATATAAATCATTTTGTCAAGAATAAACTATGGAAATTAAGATTATGGTTTTAAAATAAGCAAAGCATATAAAGTGTTAAATTCTTACAAATGAGATGCCATGACTCTTGGATTTGAAGCAAAAAAACTAAAGGCTGGTTATAATGGTAGTGCTACTGATACCCAAAAAAAGCTTTGATTTCTTCTTGTTCTGTTTCAATTCGAATTATACAAATGCACAGCTATTTTTAATTAAATATTATATCATTGTATGGGTAAAAACAGAGAACATGAAAATTGTATTTTCTAGTGAAATAAACAATTCCAACCAAACCTTTTTAGCCGTTGAAGTGAGATAACAATGGTTGCACAAGCAACGATTCCCATAAGAGTAGAGCTAAGATAGAAAACCAAGAGTATGTCCCAACCTGAAATCACACAAACGCAATTTCATCAACTAAATCATTCACTTGACACTAATAGATCAACAAAGTCATTACAAAATTTAACTCCACAACCAAACAGAAAATGAATAAAATTACAAAATCTATCAGTAACTTGGGGAAAACCCAAAGAAACAAAATCTATCAACAAATTGGGGAAAACCCAAAGAACTAGTTTAGAAAAAACCATTTGGAGTAAACGAAGTTTTGTTGTCCATTAAACTTTTCAAAGAAGATTATTCAATCGCTTGAAATCTGAATAACCTATTACCGTAAGTTTCTTGTAGATATGGTATGAAATTTAATTGAAAGGTAGCATGCATCAAAACTTAATGTGGAGGTAGATGAATATTGAGCAGGGGAATTATGATGATGAAAAGAGTAAAGTTGGATCATCCAATTCCTTTAAAATCTTGGAGTTTTAAAGAAGAGAAGAAATTAGAGGAAGAACAAGAAGCTTTCAAGTTTCACCCCAAATACCTCTATCCTGAAGTCCTTGAAGAAGATGAAGGTAGGCTATCAGACATCAATCTATGAACAGACAAAGTGGCTTGGCCGAGAACTCGATTACACTTTCTAAGTTTGCAATATGAAAAAAAAACAACCAAAAAAGCTAGTCCAAATAGAGAAAGAATTGTGGGGGAGAGAGAGGGAAAGTGAAAAGTAGAATAGCATGAGACACGGGAGAAGATGAAGAGGAGCTAACATATTTATTGTCCCCAAATATTAATAAAAAATATATATCTTAATTTATTTTTATATTATTTAATACAATTGTCTCTGTTTCACTTAAACAATTCATTGGGCACGATATATAAAAGTTGTCCCCGATATAATTTTACAATTAGAATCAAGGACATAAAACATAAATTGTCCCCATCCTTTTGTCTTTAAAAGTTTGTTTTTTTGTAGTGCACTCCCCCATTTTTCCCTATAAATAGGCTTCTAGCCTTTCATTATTAATACATTAGAAAAAAGCTTATAGCTAATTTTTTCTCTGATTTCTACTCTCCTCTTCTTTTGTTGTGCAAGATCCTTCACGAGTTTCTCCAAACAAATTGAAGAGTTCTTTTAGAAGGATCTAAGTTTAAGTGAGTTTTCGGTTTTGGTTTTCGGGTTGATTTTCGAGTAGTCTAGCAGCTGCTGTCAATCGACGGGTACTACCTCTTCGAGGTTTTGCTCAGTGAAGATCCGTGTGGATCAAGTTATAGAGGCTCTCCTAGTTTGGAAGCTTGTGCCATCAGAATTGCTCAAAAGGAACACCGCTATCAAAAGAGAGATCAAGCACGCATCAACTGGTAATGCTTTTAATCTTTAAATGCTAGGTTTCTTTTATATGTTTTATTAACCTATGGAACATTTTAACTTAGGTTATATCAATCATGGCATGCTTAGGAGATCCTTAGGTTAATTTTAAGTTTTGAAATTCTACATTGCGGCGTTTGCATGTTCAATTACTATCTTGATTAATCAGCAATTTGGTCTCATTCTTTCTTGTTACTTTCTTTTAGTAAAGGCTGCATGATGCCTCAATAGTATCACTTCATCAGTTATATCTGAATCTTCAATTTCAGTTACATTGTATGCTTGACTGTACTTCTGCTTCTTTAAATCTGCGAACTATTCAAGATATCTAATAAGCTTAAAACATGAACCTTTTGAATGATAAGGATTTCCATAATGTCCACATGGTCATTCTCCCACTACTTCATTGTTCTTTTGGTACTTTCTTGTCTTGAAATCCCCAATTTTCCTTCATTTATAGTTTGAAGAGTAATTTTTCATCTCAACTGAATAATCAATCAACATTTCTCTTTGCTTTTCAACTCTAACAATCATCGAATATGCTTTGTTGATCGTTGACAAGGGGTCCATTAACAAGATTTGATTCACCATATTTTCATAGCTTTCATTTAATCCCATAAAAAACTGCAACAATTTGTCCTCCTCTCTTATCTCTTCAATTCTTTTAAAATCATTACAATCACATCCACGATGGCAAATTAGATTTGGCCTTAACTCTGCCATTTCACTCCATAACCTCTTAATCTTGGTGTAATATTGCATCACATTGAAATCTCCTTGAGATGACATACTCATGTTTCTCGTAATCTAGTATAGCAGTGGACCATTACTTTCCCTGATTCTTTGCTCTAAATCCTTTCATAAATTTTTAGCTGAATCAGTATACAGAAAATCGTCACTCAAATATTTACTCATGGTGTTTAGAATCCAAGAAGATACCAAACAATATGTTTTTCCCATTTCTCAAACTCAATTGAACCTTTATCTTCTGGTTCTAAGTTTTCAATAATGTAATCAAGTTTTCCCTTAGCAATTAAAGCTCTTCTCATAGCCTTGCTCTATTAACAAAGCATTGATAAGCACCAACACTTGGATCCTCACTTTGATGATTCTGAGCATTTTGCATTGCGGTTACGTCTCCATTCTGAGATGTGCTCCCTATTTCTTCTTTGTTGTTTCCGTATTGAAATTTGTTGTTCTTCTTTGCCATAATTCACAAGTTTCACGCTGATATCATGAAAAATTGACCAAAGAAGAAAGATTGAATTAATCAAAATCTGGAAAAGTTATAGTAAAGTTCATATTTCAAGCAAAGAGCTAAGTGACTAGCTACCGCTATATATACAACAAACTTGTAACTGACAAAAAGTATATGTAACTAACTTTTGTAGAATTAGATCAGGTGTAACCGTTTCTTGCTTATTTAGACTGTGAGCTCTTAGCTGTAGCTACTGATCTGCTGTTGTACTAAATAATCATGTTCCAATGTACACTTTGACTTGATGATGTTTTTTTTGTTTGGTTCGCATGAAAAGTGAACAATTTTGTCTTGATAAATCATAATAACATAAAGAATTAAGTCAAACCGAGTAAACCCACGATAACATATGGAATCGGTTGTTACAAATTTCATTCACTCATACTAGATGCAAAAGATTATAGTATGACACATTTGTTGATCATTTTTAATTGAGTGAAAGGACAATATGATATGCAAAATTGATTTAATTGAAAAATTCAATTTTGAAACATAATTTAGAAAAAAAAAAAGCCTTATCAACGAAAGGAAACAAACTAAAGAAGTAAAATAGAAAAATGAGCAGGTAATGGAGGATTGGTCCCCAGTATTTGAAACGACCCTCCCTATTTAAAACTAAGCCCCTTGCTTGGGAAGTTTTTATATATTCCCAGTTGCAACACAATGATGGGAAGGTGCCAAAGACAATTCCTTAAACTAACATTGGAGAGATGAGGTGATGGAGAGCAGCCTGGACAAGTCAGCTTTCATCCTCCAAACACGTGCCCAACCTGGATTTTAAAGAAATTGTGATTATGATCATTGTTGTAGGGTAGCTATTCAAACCTTCAAAGTAATAGCCCTGAAATGCTTTAGTAGTCTTCAAACTTGCTAAATCAGTGCCTTAATAATAAGCCTTGTTGGTAATTTTGGAGTTGTAAATTGCCAGAATGTGAACTTTCCAATGCCTCATATTTTAACAATATTGTTATGGAAATATGCTTCAAAATTTGTTAATATTTTTAATTATTAGAAATGTGATAACAAAAGTAATGGTAACAGTGTTTTAAAAAGGGTTAGACGCTAATCGAGCGGTCGGAACTTCCAGAAGTCTAGGCAGGGATTAATCGGGGCTTAGGCAGGATTTAGACGTTCATCGGCAGGGTTTAAACATTAGGCGCAGTCGAGCAGCGACCATTTAAATAACTTTTAGGCGGAGATTTTTAAAACAGTTTTTTTAACTTTAGTCGTTGAGTTAGTGGACTTTACATGTTTTAGTATAGTTATATAATGTGTTAGTGATATTAATTAGTGGATTAGAGATTGCTAGTCCACTAATTATACTCATGAGTATTATCATGTGTTGTTTAATTAATTGAGAAAAGATGAATTGAAATTTAGATTTTATTTTATCAGTTTCTACTTTTATTTTACTTCCCCCCTCAAAATTTTCAATAACTAGTTGACGAGTCGATGAAGTGCCCAGTTACATCAACAAACCCGAAATCTTTATAACAAAAATGTTTGGAGAGACAAAAAAAATCGTCTGCAAAATATTATAAGTGTTAACATAATGGGCATTAATCTCACATTTGGAAAGAAATGGAATAGAGAACAAATTATCAATAAATCATACACATTTCATGAGATTAGGCACAATGAGAAGACAACTGAGATGAGACCAGAGATTCGGTAAATTGCGAAGAGCCAGCAGAGCTATAGAAAGCATTAGGTGGCTGACTAAAGTAGGTCGGAACTGGCATAGAACAGGCAATGCAGCTTCAAAATTAAGAAGTTGGATTGATTGTCTGATAGAAGGTCTAAGGTGTTCATCTGGGTGAGTCGACAGCAGCCCTACGATCATCAATCGCTCCATTTGCTGTCTGTCAAAATGTCCACATAGTCTAGAGTCGGCTGCTTCGAGTAGCTTTCCTGTTCCATATAGTAACCAAACCCAGCTGGGCAAATGCACTTCTTCTTCGTTTTCTTTGTTCTCGATGGGTTTTCGTCCACAAGCTAGCTCCAAAGCAACAATCCCGAAGCTATACACGTCCGACTCTCTGCTAGCTTTTCCTGTTGTGGCACATTCAGGTGCCAAATAACCCAATGTCCCAGCCAAAGCCGTTGTCTGTGATCCTTTCCTATGATCTACTAGTCTTGCCAACCCGAAATCGCCGAGTTTCGCATTGAAATTCAAGTCTAGCATAATGTTGCTGTATTTTATATCTCTGTGCACTACACATTGTTCCCATTCTTCGTGCAAATAAAGTAACCCCGATGCCAAACCTTGAGCGATTTTGTATCTGAACTCCCACGTTAACAAGCTGTGATCTTTGAAAAGATGAGAATCTAAGCTTCTGTTAGGGAGAAACTCGTAAACGAGTAAAAGTTCCTTTCTTTCGTGACACCAGCCGAGGAGTTGCACCAAGTTTCGGTGCCTCAAACGGCTAATGATCTTCACTTCCGCTGCGTATTCCTTGACCCCTTGATTAGACCCACTCGATACTCTTTTGACCGCAACATAACGGTTCGAGTTTCTCAAGAGTCCTTTGTAGACCCCTCCAAATCCTCCTTGCCCTAACTTCTTTTCGTCATTAAAGTTATCAGTAGCTTGAGCCAATTCGTGATACGAAAATCTCTTCGCCCCAGTGCCACTTTCAAATTCATCATCCAGTATATGAACGCTGTCTTCATCGTCATTCGATTTCTTCCGGTACAAAATTATGACACCAAGTAGAATAACAAGGCCAGCTAAAGCACCGCCAATCCCCAAGCCAACTGCCAGTGGCATGTCGCTTTTCCAATTTTGAACCGCAACTGCAACTTTCTCTTCTAAGGTTGAACTGAAATCCCAAGACAAAACTCTGTGTAAGGCAGTACCATTTCCTGTTGCTCCAGTGAAACCAAAAATAACCTTTTCCGGCAGGTAATCCCTCAAATCAATTATATGACTGAGGGACTGCTTCGCTTGAGTATAATTTCCAGGTCGATATTCGTTGAAGACAACGCTGAGATTGTGAGAACTGGAATTATACTTAATCCAAGCTTCATTCAAAAGTCGGTCAGGGATATTTGGCAGCCAACTTATATTTGCCACAGATCGCAGAGAATTGATATCAATGCCTACATGTTTGCCTGCACCCCGAGGATCGAAAGGATTCTCAGAGATATCAAATTCCACCGCTACAAAATGGTTTGCTGTACTGTTTGTTTGTTGTCCATCACTTGTAAGGCCAAGAGTGCTGCCTCCCGCCTTATTGGAAGGCGACTTTGAGCCTTCAGGCTCGAGAAAAAAGGTCAACCCATCTCCGAAACTTTCTAAATTATTCGGCTCAATGAAAAAAGAGAAATGGGTTTCGAAGTCAGTGAGTTCGCGTGTAGTTCTGTTCCAAAGATACAAAGATTCATTGTAAGTTGCCCGTCCGATACTTGAAACAGAAAAATTGGTAAGCAGAAGAGAATCGTTTGCAAATGTTGCTGCTCCCTCGCAACGAATGGTATTATTAGCAGGAAAACTGTTGAAACTGAGAGATTGTCCGGAGGCCAGAAATGCTACTATCAAAAAGAAGAAAAGGATATGAGAAGCCATGGCTGGAGGATTGGTTTGAAAATACATACAGATATAAGGATGCCATTAAAGACAAGTCAATTTGTTATACATTGTTGGAAGGAATAAACTATTTTTGCCAGTTGCATTTCTTTAGTAATTGTCGGCAGTTTCACTGAGTGGCTGATTTGTCGACTTGCTTTATTTTCTTTTTAATATTATTGATCTTTGCCTCTTTGGGGTAGTATGGAACCATTGACCCGTGACCCTAGTTTTCCTCTCTTCTCCCAAAAAAGTATATGAACATGCTTTTTTCAGAAACCTTGCTTGAAACATTTTTGAAGCGGTGGTCTCTGTATTGTGATTAATGTTAGGATTCAGGAGAATTTATTCGATAATTCTAAAGTCGCGAATAACACTTTCAGATTGAAATTTATTTGGTCGGTTCACCAAACTTTCAATCGAATAAAATCAGAAAATAAGTCAAGAACTAGAATTTGATGTTTGCCTTGAAAAATGCAACCGAATTTTGGTGAGTATTGACCAATTTCGTTTTTGGTGAAATAAATTACCAAAATGTCAATAGACATGTTGTTTCGAGTAGCTACCATCTCTAAAGGACATGTTTTTTTGGATTTCAGTTGTGTCCAATTGACACACTGTTTCGGTCTAAAAATTCATTTTTCTGATGAATTTTCCAAAGGATGCGTTTGTTCAGGAATAAAAAATTTTCGAGCTGACCTGGCAGCTCGATCCCAACCCGGGGCGCTACCCCAGGACCCCGCTATGGGATGCCGCCCCTAATCGTAACCATACTCGAACAAGTGTGCACACCGCATTCTCCTAACTTGTTCGATGAAATGTCACGATCGCATTGGTCAAAACCAATCAATCCAATTACATTAAAATACTAACAATTAATGCACCAGCCTCTTATGACGTTTCTTTTCAGAATGAAATATGCTAACCCCAAATGAGTGTTTCTATACATATCCTCTGTTCAGCTCTCGGGTGACAAATTTTGTACAATTATTTTATTCTTTATTTAGTTTCTCACTACCATAGTTGTCAAACAGGGATTCGATTCCAATCAAGAATTGAAATTTAA
>CATIWQ010288999.1:0-16321 GCA_949673415.1 Euphorbia schlechtendalii
GGAGTAAAATGATCAAAAGTGGAATTCTAGGAAAAAAGAGTGTAAAAGGTGCAAAAAGATGCGTGGAACCAAAGGATTTGGCAAAGGATAAAAGATGTCAAAGATCGGTAGAAATCGCGAAGAGGATTCATGTGAAAAAGGTATGTCACGATCATGACACACATATCGCGGTCACGACTTATTAACCTTCACAATAGAGAGATACCAATCAAGTGTTCACGATCGTGACATATATTCGTGGTTGCGACCTTAACTATTTTTTATCAACTCTTATCTTCTTTCAACCGTCGGATAAAATCGATCAATCGCCATCAACTGTCAAACGAATAGACATCTATTGGAGGTTAACCAATCATGAATAGGTGCCTATCCATTGAGGATAAGGTCAAAGCCTTTATCCAATCACAAAGAAGTTATGCAATCTTTCGCCAATGGATACAACTCTTCATTTGGATAGACGCAACCCTTCTTACTCTATAAATAGGGCTCCAAACTCACCAATTTCGTGGTATGGAATGTGAGTGATTATGTGTGTGTTATAGTGCACGTGTATGCATAGATAGATAGTAAAAATATCTAGATTTCACTACATTCATAAGTGTTAGCAAGAAAACATATAAGTGATTCGAACCCTATTTCGATCACTAGATTTCTCTACATATTCGAGGGATTGTTGTATAAGTGTAATTGCAAATCACTTATCAATAAAAGTTTTCATTCTTCAATATTCATTTGTTCGATATTCACAAAGAATAGCATCCTACCAGAGGTTCTGTATGAGTCGAGACCAAATTCAAAGCTGATGCAGGAATTGTGGGAATTGACGACTCCCATTAAAGAGTGGATATGGTTTGATCAACTTTAGCTTTCACTTGCAGACCTTACAACTTTGCTTTGCTTTCTACCTATACTTTCTATTTTGAAGTTTATGATATGTCTATGTGTCATATTGTGTATTTCATGTTGAGTCTTTTATATTAATCAAGTTATATACTTTTGAGTTAACTTTAAGAGTAGTTTCAGGGTTAACGAGATTGTGTATAATCAATGGATCTGTGATTATAATGCTATTTAGTGAGCCTACATTTTTGGAATGTAACTTGCTAAATGTGGCTATGTGAAAGCGACCCGTACTTGCATAGTAATATTGTTATCCAGGTTTATATAATCATCTTAATTCATTTGCACTAGATTTTGAAAAGTCATTTCATGTGTTACTCTGTAATGAATAATTGAATATCTGAGTGTTTAGAATCGAATCTGTTAAATTAATCTAGTGTATGTAATAACTTTGAGTATTTTGCATGTTTTCTTTGCTATACTTGTTCGTAGGGAATATCTATGTACTTTTATCTTTTCTAATCTTTCATACATTTGTCTATCCACCCATCATTCCAATCCTCACAACTAAATTACATTATTTTCTTTTGTTCCGTTCCTCTTGTTGATCTTTAGAGCTAGTTCCTTCCTGTGGGATCGATATCTTTTAAAACTACATTGCAACTATATACTTGCAGTTATCATCATTTTTCTATTTAATAAGTGGTATTGACAACAACCTTAAACTTAAAATCTTGTGAACAATTTAATAAACTTATCAGTAGAAAAGTGGCGAACAACATGCTTAGGAGATCTTTTTAGGTTAATTTTAAGTTCTGAAATTCCACCTTGCAATGTTGCATGTTCAATTACTGTCTTGATTAACTAGCAATCTCAACATGAGATTGATGTTCAACTCCTTAACCTTGTTAGTCCCCTTGTAGGTAATATCTAGTTTCCTCCAGATTTCCTTTGCTGACTTGTAACCCGAGACCCTATTGAACTCTCTAAGATCTTGCGCACATTGTAAGTAATTGAGTGTTGTGGCATTCTCTTTGAGAAGCCTTAATTCAGTATCATCATAATCATCCGATTCAACTAGAACACGTTCCCCATTCTTAACAATGGTTGGAATTATAGTCCAAGCTCTATAGCGAGCCATGCTTGCATGCTTTGCGATTAGATGAAGTTTTTCATGCGGATTTTCTAAAATGCGTAATGATTATTGTCAAACAATGGTGGCCTGGTTACGAACATTCCTTCTTTAAGGAGAATTCTCTGTCTTGAGCTGGAATTGAAGCTTTTATAAGTAATTTCGGATCTTTAACTCAAAGATGATTAATCTAAAAATTAAGCATTTCTCTGATACACTTAGTGGTCCTAAATGGCTTCATATAAACAATAGAGGGGGCAAATGCATTTCTTAGTTCTTTTTTATATTTATAAAATTCTCTTACGAAGTTCAATATTAGATACATGCTGAGTGAAATTGCGCTATGTTGAGTCTAAAAACTATAAACTACTCAACTTTGTTAGCATAGTTTATCTTCAATCGGTGCTGAGTACCTTGCTCAACTCGAATTGGTTTTTCAATAAAAACTTAGAAATGCGAGAGAATAATGAATAAGATACACACAATAAAGATGAACGAGTAAGGTTAGAATGATTACACCTGAGATTTATCCTGGTTCGACCCCTAGCCTACCTCTAGTCCCTGGATTCCTCTCCAAGCTTTAATCCACAAGTGTTCTTTCCTTCCTTAGGCGAAGAAACCTTTACAATGGGTAGATAAGATTACAGAAAGTACCTTCCTTTCTAACTACCTCTCAAATGCAGTTTAGGTATCCTTCCTAAACTGTCACTCATATTTCTTTAATAGAAAATACGAATAGAGGATTTTAACTTAAACAAATGTTGAATCCTTTACAAGTTTAAATCTTAAATGATATCTCTCTATTATAAACTAATTTAAATAATTTGTGTTTGCTTCATTGCTTGATTTGGAATTTCAGAAAGCTATGATTGATTGAATAGAGTTTCAGCTCCTGAAGAATTCGAGGTGATTCACCAAGTTTCAATGTCTGCTCCAGTTTTCTATTTATAGTTGAAGGGCTTGGAAGTAGTCATTGCAAACTTCTCATCCTGATAGCTTTCTCAATTTCTCTTCTCTTTAAATCTTTCAAATTTTCCCATTTGAAACAAATTCCAAGACATTTAGAGATAGAGATTTCGATCTTTGAGGCACGAGATTAATCTAATAAGTCAAAAACTCGTTTGTCTTCAAGCAATCTAGTTTGATAGAGAGGCGCGCGAGATGCAACATGGATTTCTATGAATGGTTGACTTGTTGACATTGCAAAGTTGCGCGGAGACACTAAGAAGCGGTGAATGTTAGAGGATTCCTTTTAACTTGGACTTTAGTGAGGATTCCCCAACATTTCGTACTGACACCTTTTGTCTATGAGGACAACTTGAATATCTTCTTTAATTTCAAAGCCTTTTCTCTTGAAAAGCATCAAAGGGAATATTTTGTCTCTCACAGAAATAGTTAAACATATGTGTCAAATATTTCTCTGTGTGTCAAAAATACTCAACTCTTATGAATAAAAGTTAACTCAACTTAGCTGAGTCTATATCTTTATAAACTATGTATTACTAGGCTGACTCGGCTTTTCTTACTCTAAGCCATAACTTAACTAATCACTCAGTAAACTAAATTGTTTTCCCTTAAATAAACTTAAGCAAACTTGATTAATTAAGAGTTTACTTAGTACTCAATTAATTTCACTATCCTTTTTAGTTTGTTATTTCCAAAACGTTTTAAGTACTATGAAGTACTATTAAGTTGGGTTTAACATTATTGACATGGAGACTAAGCTGAAGATTGCTATCTCTGCTTCAAATTTCAAAGGTCTGTTACAATGCTTTCAATAGTTTGCCTTTCAAGGATTTGACCAAATCGCTCATCTCACCCGGTGTCATCATCTATTTCTTGAAGAACTTAATGATTAAGACATCCTAACGCTTAAATGAAAGGAGTAGCTAGAGTTTGACATTTCTCCAGCCATCATAGGCAAGCAAGAGGACTTCCAAGCTGTAATTGACTCCTTTTATCTTTGCTTGGAAGAAATTTTGAAGGGTCAGATAACAAAAGGGGAGAAAGTAGTGGAAGATGCAACGAGGACAACTTCATAATAGAGACATTCATTGCCTCGGAGAGCTCAACATCCTCAACCTCAACAACCTCAACATCAGCAACAGTCTCGGCATCAACATCAACAACACCATTCCAACAACTATCCAAAAGGCGATGGCTCATCCTCTAGTCAGTCTCATAGATAGATGTAAATATAAGCAAAACTTGTAATAGGGCTAAAATTGTAATCACTTAGTGTAGAACACATTTTGTGTAATACCTAAGTTTTTAATATTATTTAAAATTTAAGTTTTGTTCAATCACCAACATAAGATCTTCTTAACTTTATATTTGTTGTATTATGCCTTCTATTTTTGCTTATAAATTGTTGCTGGAATTGATAATAAGACCAACCTCAAAGAAAAATTAAAGTAAGACAAAGTCACAAAATCGAAGTAAATTCCTCTTAAGTATGGGGAGTTAAGTTGATTGAAGAGAATCCACTCAGTATGGAGGAGTCCACACTAACTAAGAAGTTCACTCAGCATGGATAAGTCTTACATCATCTATCAGGTATTTCTATATCTTTAAAATATTTATTCAATTAATCTCTTCTACTACCTAATTTGTTATGTATTCCAAAATGGGGGAGATTGTTGAACCAAAGTTAATAGTACTTCAAAGTACTTAAAAAATTTTGAAAATAACAAAAAATGTCTAAGATAGTGAAATTAATTGAGTACTAACTAGACTCTTAATTAAACAGGTTTACTTGAGTTTGTTTAAGGGAAAACAACTCAGTTTACTAAATTTTTAATTAAGTTATGGCTTATAGTAAGAAAAGCTCAGGCCAACTGTGAGCGAACGATATGGAGCGGTGGGCCGAGAGCAAGCGGAGATGAGAGGCCTGGTCTACCAAGGTGTTTGAGAAAAGAAGAACCGGGTCGTGGAACACGGGAAAGGTTGAAAGAGAGTGCGAAAACATTTTAAATAGGTTAAACCCGAATCAGCCGTCTCTTAGTGTGGAGTTATCACCTAGATTAGCTCTTTCTAGGAATTAGAGTCCCATGAGGCTTAACGTCCGGGGGATGGCCCACTAAGACATAGAGATTCGAATCCGAGATAAGTTGCTTATTTCTTACGTGATCACACTATATTACATCTATAAAAAATCGTATTTTCTTAATTGTGCATATTCGCACTTAGGTCTTTTTTCGAGTTTGTAATATTTAACGCACATGCGGAAAGCAGTAAACCATCCATAAAGCATTAAATAAATGCAGAAAGTAAATGTGGAAAAGTAAATATTACAAAAATTACGAAAATTGGGGGATGCAACCGCCCGTTTACCTATTAATTACATTTTCTGTAAAAATATACGAAATACCCGAAGGAAAATAAATCCTAGGCATACATCTAATCTGCATCCACAAATATTAGCATGAAATATGGCACATATGTTCAATTTGATTTTAGGGAGGCCCCGTGTGGCCTAATTAAAACATCGATGGTTTAAAGTTGTTATTTTAAATAAAAATAGTTCATTTTTATTTACACATATGTTGATCAATTTTATTAGTGAAAATGATCGCATGGCATAACGTAAGGTCTGTTATCTAGGAATAATTTAAATTCCATTTGTTGGGGTATTCTAACATAAAAATTAAAAAAGAAATAAAAGATGAAGAACAGAATTACAACATTTACAATAATAATAAATGAAATAATTCCTAGGTCCACATGTAAAAGAAATTAATAAAGAAATCAAAGAGCATGAAATAAGCAGTTCTAAGAACTCAAAGGCTTTTACCCTTTTGGCGTGAATCCACTTCGGCGTATCCGTTTGATCCCCGGGAACGTTCCTCGTTTGTTTTAGCGTAATTGTAGTTTAGTTGAAAAATAAGTATTTATTTATCCAAAAGATAATCAGACATGGGTTCTAAATTTGTTTTAGACCCGAGAATATCTAAGGATTTGAGAAGAAATTTGATTTTAAGATGAAGAAATTTGGGATCCAAGAAATTATTAGAAGAAAATATTTGTAGTATTTTCAGTGTTTTTGTTCAGAAAAGAAGAATTTTCTCTGAAATTTCGAGCCCCCTTCAATCTAAAAAGGTCCGACTATTTATAGGAAAATCTCAAAAAATCCAAAAAAGGTAAAAAAGTTTGGTGACCTTTGCTAAACAGGTTGGCGAGGGTGGCCTCTTTGGTCCACATTCTTTTTTTTAAATATTATTATTATTATTATATATATATATATATATGTGTGTGTGTGTGTGTGTGTGTGTGTGTGTGTGTGTGTGTGTGTGTGTGTGTGTGTGTGTGTGTGTGTGTGTGTGTGTGTGTGTTTGTGTGTGTGTGTGTGTGTGTGTGTATGTATGTATGTATATATATGTGTATATATATATTTTTAACAAGGAGACCTCCCATTTGAAGATCATCGAACAGTCAAAAGCTATGTGATCCTAGGATAAAAATTTCGAAAAACCATCATCATTGAACACACGAGCTGGTACAAAATCCCGTGCTCACAGCTGCCCCTCGTGTGATAATATCTGGTTGTATAACTACTATGATCACATGAAATGAGCATAGGGATAGACAAAATACCTGACCGGTGTGGTTGGAGACTTCTTGTTCCCAATTGGTGATCACATATGCCTTTCTTTCTGGCGTTGTGTCTTCATAAGGTTGTCCGTTTCTTTCTTCGGAATCCCTTAGGCACTTGGTGCCCCTTATGGGTGGGTCGATCGTTTCTTTCTACTACATCCCTTTAGTGGTTGGCAACCATTTCATTCTTCGGTTGATAAATCAGACTATTTCTTTCTTCAACCATCGAGATAACCATTTCCTTCTTTGGTTATATTTTGTATTTCCTTAATAGGATGTTGACTTTCTTCTTGTGACAAATCAGAAAAAAGGTGTAATGTTAATACACTTTGTGATGCATGTTTTAATTAATTGATTGAGTTTGTGGGCAGAAAAAAATTTTGCCTCTTCAATCAAAAATTAAAACATGAGGAATAAATAAGTTAAATGGAAATTCGGGGATTGCTTGGAAATTGCTCCGTTGTTTTAGGAGGTTTTTGTGATGCTGCAACGTTGACTTTAGGCTTGAGTAGGCCATCATCTTGTTTGTAGGTTCCTCATGTGGAGGTGGAGGTTCTTATTTATCGGGATAGTGTTGCCCTAGTTTGGCATCGTCTTTACCTGTAAATAACGTTATGCGTATGTAATGTATGCATGATTTTATGCATGAACAATATTTATCAAATGATGTATGTTCATATGTCATGGGTGTTGTGGGCTTCATCCATCTTGTGCTGGTACGCAGTTGCCCCCAGGGTTTGTCTTGTTAGGGATTCCATGGATGGCTTCCTCAGAGCGACGAACATGGGTTCATTGATTCAGATTCAAGTTCAAAGCTTGGATCTGGTTTGAGGAAAGTCTGGATTAATCGTTGATCCGGCATTGTGTCGGGGATGATCACTTGGAAGCCATTGGAGTTATGTGATGTCATGTACCATTCCGAGGAGGAGATGATGAATTTGATATTTCTTTGGTTCTAAGTTTTGTATAGATCACCCATGTGGGTTTTCAATCTATCGAACCTTGTTTTAATTTTTGCCTATATCGCCCTTTCAGGTTTTCAATCCAGCAGACTCATTTTTCTTTATTTCATTTTTTATTTTTTTGGATGTTTACATGCGATATTCTACCATTGGCATGCAAGCAATCAAGATAAGCATATGCATAAAGATTAAGCAAAAATGACAATACATGGATGAACTTAACAGGGTATAAATGTTTCAAATGATTTGACTCATGCCATCAATTAGGCCTTTTAGGTTTTCTAACCAATGTGGTTATCTCGATGTCCTAAGTTTTACCCGAGCCGCCCTTTTCGGGTTTTCAACTCAACGAACTATTATTTTTGTGTTTTGAAAAGAGGCCCTAATTTTTGCTCAACTAACCGAGTGTTAATTGATAAGCTAATTACAAATTTATTTTTTTATTTGTACCGCTTTTTATTGATTTATTTCTTTCACCTACGCGTGATAGCAATTGTGTAAGACTTGGTTGATTTGGTAGATCGACTGTCGTCCATGTCCATGACTTCATTTGTTATCTCGTTCAGCATTTCTGATGGATCGGTTGGTGCCCGCACCGCTTTGCTGGCTTGAGATGTGTTTGAAAAAAAGTCTTGATCATCGGTGTTTCCTTTGATGGTGCAATGATTGCCCCACAAATAGTAGTGAGCCGTGTGAAGGAGTTGTTGAAGTGTTCAACGGTCTGACTCATTTTTATCTTTAACATTGACTTTTGTTTGATTATCCCATAAATGGTGGTGATCCGTGTGATGGTGTTGTTGACGTGTTCAATGATCTGACTCCTCCTTTGTGACATTGCATTGGTTTTTTGGTCTCATGAATGGTGTGATGGAGTTGTTGACTTGTTCAATAATTTGACTCCTTCTTTGTGGCATTGCACCAGTTGTTTGGTCCCAACTTGCTTGGTCAACATTTTGGCCTTATTCTAGCTCCGATCCTTTTGATCTTTGCGTGCTTCATTCTCTTGATTGAGTCAGTGGACGTTTCATGCTTGGAGATCTTTCCATTGATTTGTCATCCTTGTATGATGAGGCAATTGCTATCACGCGTTGTCTAAGTACATGTATTTGTCTCTCACTTTCTCTCAAGAGTCAAATCATTTGAATTTATTGTGGGGAATCCAATTATACCCAAAATAATTTCATGAAATGATGTGCCACATAAGCTAAAACGAATATGTATATGTTTATGAGAATGCGTGATGTCATTGATAGAATATC
Source organism: Euphorbia schlechtendalii (assembly GCA_949673415.1). Taxonomy (NCBI): domain Eukaryota; kingdom Viridiplantae; phylum Streptophyta; class Magnoliopsida; order Malpighiales; family Euphorbiaceae; genus Euphorbia; species Euphorbia schlechtendalii. The sequence goes on from CATIWQ010288999.1 coordinate 8,787, forward strand.
AAGTAAATAAACAAAGTTCAATTTATTTAGAAATCATTGAAAAAGCCTTGTAGGCAAAGTAGCTATATGCTAAATTATTACATAATCATTCATCATGAGTTAGTGTCCCCCAGACATGTCCATGGGTTCAAAGTGCTCCATCTGCTCCACCTTCTCATACACTTCTTGATAGTTGGAGAAGCTATCAGATCCGAATTTGTTACTGTATGGTGGCAGTGCACCGTCCAACAGCTTTGTTATCATCTCCGGTAGGGTCAAATGAGTCTGTAGCCTGACCTGTATGGGCATCAACGTGTATAGTAGGATTTGAAGCTCTCACCTTGCCTTTGCCTTATAGCCTCAAGATGTTGCATTGTGGTTTCTATTTGAGAGTTAAAACCATAATGCCCCAGCATAGCTTGAGCGAGGCTATTCCAATCGGTAGCTCTGTCCAACGGAAGGTGGCTGTACCATTCATTGACTGGGTGGCCCAAGGTGACGACAAAGAGCTTAGCCATCATCCGTTTGCTAACCCTTAATGCTCTCATCATTATTTAATAATGTGTCAAGTGAGCGCACGGGTCTCCAGATCCTAAGTACTTCTCAAACTGCGGCATTGCAAAGTTTGGGGGTAAGCTATCTTCATCTCCGATTGTTGATTGTGCAGGGTATGTGTTCCTTAGGTGGCCACCGTGAGTGGCCAAGAACTATTACCATAGTTTCGCCATTCTTGGTTGTTGAAGGATGGTGTTCCCTGCGCTTGGATAAGAGCCATATTGCCACTAGGGAAATGCCACAAAATGGGGTAGTTAAGGTACCTGGAACTGTGAGGTGACCGACGTACTCTAGTAAGGAATAGGGTGTTGGGTTATTCCTTGATAGAAAGGCCCTAGTGCAAATGCTGGATGGACCGTTTATCCAGGAAAGAATTGATTCTGGTTCAGCTGACTTTGTCCTACCCCGAACTGATAATAGGTAGTTGGGGAATCATGCGTGGGAGGTCCCTCTATCGGATTGATGTTGTTAAGGGTGGCCTCAGGGCTGGACACTGCATTCTAGGCCCTCCCGATGTGTTGGTGAATGAGCGATGCTAGCTATTCGCTGTTGGCAAAGGCATTCAAGGTAGCTACAATCTCGGCACTCACCGATGACTATTGAGAACTATGTCTCATAATGACAGGGTGATCCTCTCCCACTCTTTCTTCTCATGGATTAGCCATAATCGACGTGCGTTGAACTGAATCTAAGTCTGAACCCGAGTCCTCACTTGAGTCAATGTATGGAAACCCCTCCAAATTGGCCACGATTGGAGAAATGCGGATCAGGCCATGAGTAGGCCTTTTCCAAGCCCCTTTGATACACAAGTAGAAGATCAGACCATGCATCTGGGATTCATGACATGACTTGTGATGCGAGAAATGCATGAGATGTTTAATGTTGTAGCTACATTCATAAAGGGTTAGCATGCCATGATGTGAAATAACATGTATCTCAATCCATTTGAAACAAACAGGTTAGACGTTAGGTAAAGATGAAAACATGTGGAGATGAAATTCCAACAACGGGGGTTGGATTTGAGATTTATACAATCATGTGTAAGTGAGGTGACTAAGTTACCTGTACTATGACTAGGTGAGGAGGTCAAAATTATTTCAGGTAAGCGATGTGACATACACTAATAAAATGAAAACAACTACCTTATGTAGCTATTTAATGAATGATTTGGTTATTTTTCCCAATTAAGGATACCTGCGTGGTCATCACTATTTGAGGGTATGTGGTGATACGTGAATTATTGCCTCGTGTGGTGAATGATTTGGGTATGAAGCGTATACCCTTGAAGATTTGGTAAGGTAAGACTTTTGAAGTAAGTTCACCTTGTGTGGGCTTAGGACATCAACGGGGATATCCTTTAATGTAGGAAATATGGTTTTGGGGAGTTACTTGCCCCCTTTAGGCTTTTGGTGTGTATAATTACCCCGGAAGGGCTGTGAGTTGGATGTTGAGTGAACATCTAAATGATGATGTGTAGGATATATTATTGCCCCTTGTGGGCTAAGTGTAGGATGTCAAGTGGATATCACGTAGTAAAAGGAAGGTATGTTTGCCATGTGCAGGCTAATAGCGGGGTGTCAAGTGGACATCTCACTGAAAAAGGGGTAAGTGATGTCCCTAAGTGGTTTTATGTTGTCCTAGTGTGACACGATCTATAGGGTCAACTATGCCTAAGTATATGTGATATTGGTTTGGTATCATGATATGTATATTTAATATCATGAGTATTTGCGTTTCAAGTGTCTGCACAAAAATTCATGGTTAGTATGACATTTGTTCAATGATAATTTGAAAGCAGTATACACATAGCACATAGCATGCAACGTCCAAACTTCCAACCATAAAACTCCCGCATGTAGGGTTTTTGCCTAGTCTATATCTTAAGTTTGGTTCATCTTAGTACCATGAAGATACTAAGGAGCGCACCTGCAGAAAAATATAATGCATGGTCATTTGTTGGGTAATACCCTAGGGAAAATGCCTATGGTTTATTTACATGAGGTTTGTATATGGGTTGTTGATGTAGAAGGTTCTTGTTACACTAAAATACACTCCAAGCCTCTAACGAGGGAGGTACATGCGATATGGCAACAAGTGCTCCACCCGCTCAAGTACTATCTTTTCTCAAGGAGGCAGATTAGTAGAAGAGAAAGCTTTGCGGTAATAGGGTACCTTAAACTTACGGGCTAATCCCCTCTACTGCAATGTGTTATTATGAATATGTCACAATCTAGAGAAAACGGAATAATGTGATCAATAATTTTCGGCACTTATCCAAAATCTAAAACCTTTGAAAAAATAAGTTTTTAGGAAAATCCCCAGCGGAGTCACCACTATGAGCGAACGACACGGAGCGGTGGGCCAAGAGCGTGTAGAGATGAGAGGCACGGTCCACCGGGGTGTTTGAAAAGAAGTGCACCGGGTCGGGGACTCGGAAAGGTTTGGTAGAGAAAGCGAAAATGTTTTTAGATTGGTTCAAACCCTAATCCGTCGTCTCATAGTGTGAAGTCGCCACCTAGATTAGCTCTTTCCAGAAATTAGAGTCCTGTGAGGCATAATGTCTGGGGGACGGCCCACTAAGACATAGAGATTCGGGTCTAGGATAAGTTGCTTATTTCTTATGTGATCACACTATATTACATCTATAGAAAACAGTATTTTCTTAATTGTGCATATTCACACTTAGGTCGTTTTTTGAGTTTGTAATGATTTAACGCACATGCGGAAAGTAGTAAATCATCCATAAAGCATTAAATAAATGCAGAAAGTAAATATGAAAAATTTAAGATTACAAAAATTACAAAAATCAGGGTATTCAACCGCCCGCTAACCTATTAATTTACATTTTTCATAAAAATATATTCAATATCCGAAGGAAAATAAATCCTAGGCAAACATCTAACTAGCATCCACAAAGTTTAGCACGAAATATAGCACATATGCTCGATTTGATTTTAGCAAGGCCCGTGTGGCCTAATTAAAGCATCGATGGTTTAAAGTTGTTATTTTAAAAAAAAATAGTTCATTTTTATTTACACACATGTTGATCAATTTTATTAGTGAAAATGATCGCATGGCATAAGGTGAGGTTTGTTATCCGCGAATAATTTTAATTTCCTTCGTTGGGGTATTCTAACAAAAAAATTAAAAAGAAATAAAAGATGAAGAAGAGAATTACAACATTTACAAAAATAATAAATGAAATAATTCCTAGGTCCACATGTAAAAGAAATTAAGAAAGAAATCAAAGAGCACGAAATAAGCAGCTCTAGGAACTCAGAGGCTTTTACCTTTTTGGCATGAATCCACTTCCGTGTATCCGTTTGATTCCCAGGAGCGTTCCTCGTTCGTTTTGGTTTAATTGTAGTTTAGTTGGAAAATAATTATTTATTTATCCAAAAGATAATCAGACTCGGGTTCTAAATTTTTTTTAGACTTGAAAATATCTGAGGATATTTGAAGAAACTTGATTTTAAGATGAAGAAATTTGGGATCCAAATGTGTTTAAGATCCAAGAAAATATTAGAAGAAAGGAAAACATTTGTAATATTTATTATTGTTTTTTGTTCTGAAAAGAAGAATTTTTCTCTGAAATTTCGAGCCCCTCTGAAAGTTTGAATTTTCTCTAAAATTTCGAGCCCCCTTCAATCCAAAAATTTCCGACTATTTATAGGAAAATCTCGGAAATCCAAAAAAGGTAGGTTTTTCAGACAAGGTGGCTCACTAGAGCAAGTCTGGCGAGCTCGCCAGAGAAGGCTTGGCGAGGTTTGCCTCACCAACATTTGGCTATGTAGGCACCCAGATTTGGTTTTCCGCGGTGTTTTCGGATTTTTATATATTTTTAATATTTTTTAATTAATTTTTAATTTAAAGGAAAAAATTAGAAAAATCATTTTAAATTCAGGGACTAGGAAGACTCCCATTTGAAGATAATCAAAGGTCGAAAATTATGTGATTTGAGGATAAAGATCCCGAAAAGCCATCATCATTGAACATGCGAGGTGATACAAAATCCCATGCTCATAGCTGCCTCTCGTGTGATCATCGCTGGTTGTGTAACCAGTATGATCACACGAAATGAGCGTAGGGATAGAGAGAATACTTGACCGGTATGGTTGGTGACTTCTTGTTCCTAATTGGTGATAACATAGGCCTTCCTTTCTAGCGCTGTGTCTTCATAGAGTTGTTCGTTTCTTTCTTCGGAATCCCTTATGTACTTGGTGCCCCTTGTGGGTGGGTTAACCATTTCTTTCTATGACATCCCTTTAGTGGTCGGCAACCATTTCATTCTTCGGTTATGGTCATTGTGTGCCCTTGGTGATGATTGTAGATAGGTGCCTGAATCTGTTTCAAAGGCGATTTTAGCAAGATGTTGACTTGTTTCCTATGACAAGTCATAGAAAAGTATAATGTTAATACATTTTATGATGAATATTTTAATTATTTGATTGAGTTTATGCGAAGCAAAAATTTTTGCCTCTTCAATCAAAAAATTAAAACATGAGGAAGAAATGAGTTTGATAAGAAATTTAGGGGTGTCCCAAAAATCATTGCATTGTTTAGGAGGTTTTTGTAGTGTTAAGATGTTGCAATGTTGACTTTTAGGTTTAAGTGGGACTTCGTCTTGCTTGTAGGTTCCTTATGTGGAGGTGGGGGTTCTTGTTTATCGAGACAGTGTTACCCCAGTTTGACATCATTTTTACCTATAAATAATATGATGCTTATGTGATGTATGCATGATTTATGCATGAACAATATTTATCATATGATGTATGTTCATATGTTGTAGGTGTCGTGGGCTTCGTTCATTGAAAAGCCTTCTCTTGTGCTTGTGCATGGTTACCCCTAGGATTTATCTCATTGAGGATTCCATGGGTGACTCCCTCAGAGTGACGACCATGGGTTCATTGAATCAGATTCGAGTTCAAAGCTTGGATCTAGTTTGAGAAAAGTCTGGATGAGTTGTTGACCCCGCATTACGGTGGTGATGATCGCTAGGAAGCCGTTTTCCTGAAGTGTTGAAGGTATATGATGCCTCGTATCGTTCCGAGGAGGAGATGATGAATTTGATATTTCTTTAGTCCTAATTACCCTTGCAAGTTTTCAATCTTTCGAACCTTGTCTTAATTTTTACGTGGATCGCCCTTTCAGGTTTTCAATCTAGCAGATTCATTTTTCTTTCTTTTATTTTTTGGATGTTTACTTGTGATATTCTACCATTGGCATGCAAGCAATCAAAATAAGCATATGCATAAAGATTCAGTAAAAATGGCAATTCATTGATGAACTTAATAGGGGTATAAATGTTTAATATGATTTGACTCCTGCCATTGATTAGCCCTCTCAGGTTTTCTAACCATTGTGGTTCTCTCTATGTCCTAAGTTTTGCCTAAGTTTCCCTTTTCGGGTATTCAACTCAGTGGACTATTCTTTTTTTGTTTTGAAAAGAAGCCCTAATTTTTGCTCAATTAACAGAGTGTTAATTGACAGGCTAATTACAAATTTATTATTTTTGTATTGCCTTTTAACGATTTATTTCTTTCACCTATGCGTGATAGCAATTGTGTAAGACTTGTTTGATTTGGTGGATCGGTCGTTGTCCATGTCCATGACTTCATTTGATGTTTCGTTCATCATTTTTGATCGAGTGGTTGGTGCTCGCGTCACTTTGCTAGCTTGAGGTGTATGTGATGATGAGTCTTGATTATCGGTGTTTCCTTCGATGGTGCGGTGAATGCCCCACAAATAGTAGCGAGTCATGTGAAGGAGTTGTTGACGTGTTCAACTATCTGACTCCTTTTTATCTTTAGTATTTTTTCTTGTTTGATTATCCCTCGAATGATGGCGATCCATGTGATGGAGTTGTTGACATGTTCAACGATCTGACTCCTTCTTTGTGGCATTGTGCCGGTTGTTTGGTCTTATGAATGGTTGTGATGGAGTTGTTGATGTGTTCAACGATCCGACTCCTTTGTGATATTGTGTCAGTTGTTTGGTCCCATAAATGGTTGTGATAGAGTTGTTGACGTGTTCGATGATCTGACTCCTTCTTTGTGACATTGCGCCAATTGTTTGGTCGCAACTTGCTTGGTGTTCGCCACTTTTCTATTGATAAGTTTAAAAGTTTGTTCACAAGATTCGGCTATATATCAATGGTGCCAAAAGCTTGTTCACAAAAAAATACAGGTGATGTCAGTACCTCTTATCAAATAGAAAAATGATGATAACTGCAAGTATACAGTTGCGATGTAGTTTTAAAAGATATCGATCCCACAAGAAAGGACTAGTTCTAAAGATCAAATAGGGAAGTAGAATAAAAAGAAAATAAAATAAGGTATAGTTCTTTTGGATAGGAGGGTTAGAATAAAATATGATTAAATATAGGTATGAAAGATTAGAGAATCTAAATATATAGATTTTCCTTACGAAATAAGGAAAGCAGAGAAAACATGCAAGTTCAACAAAGATGTTATGATTCACTAAACAAATCTAATAGACTCAGTTCTAAATACTCAGATGTTCAATCATTCGCTGCAAAGCAACACATGAAATGACTTTTCTAGATCTAGCGCAAATGAATTAAGACTATCATATAAACCTAGACAACATTAATACTATGCTTAGTACGGGTCGCTCTCACATAGCCACATTTAGCAAGTTACCATTCCAAAAATGTTGGCTCACTAAACAGCATTATATCACAGATCCAGTGATTATACACGATATTTTTAAGCCCGAAACTATCTTAAAATTAACTCCAACGCATATAACTTGATTAAAATGAAAGACTTAACATGAAATACTCATTATGACACATAGATATATCATAAACTTCGAAATAGAAAGAATAAGTAGAAAGCAAAGCAAAGTTGTAAGGTATGCAAGTGAAAGCTAAAGTTGATCAAACCGTATCCACTCTTTAATGGGAGTCGTCAATTCCCATAATTCTTGCGTCTTCTTTGAATTTGGTCTCGGCCCATACAGAACCTCTGCTAGGATGC
>CATIWQ010289024.1:0-12865 GCA_949673415.1 Euphorbia schlechtendalii
AAAAGCAAAACTTAGAACTTCAACACCTAGTTTTATCCTGGTTCGGCCCCAATCCTACCTCTAGTCCCCGGATACCTTCTCCGAGCTCATATTCACTATTGTTCATTCTTTACTTAAGCAAAATAGCCTTCACAATAGGTAGACTCTTTTACAGAAAGTGCCTTTCTTTCTAACTACCTCTCAACTCAATTTAGGTACCCTTCCTAAATAGACACTCAGATTTATGAAAAGAATTAAGAACTGAATTCAACTTATAAAATGTTGAATCCTTTACAAGGTTAAATCTATGAGTGATATTCTCTCTATTACAAATAGTTTGAAAATGGTGAGTGTTTACTGATTTCTTGATTTGGAATTTCTTGAAGATGGGAGTATTTGAATAGAGTTTAAGCTCTTAAAGAAATTCAAGGTGATTCACCAAGTTTGAACGTCTGATCCAGTCTTCTATTTATAGTTGAAGCTCTTGGAATTAGCTGTTGCAAACTTCTTGTCCTGATAGCTCTTCAATTTCTCTTCTCTTCAAATCTTTCAAATCTTCCTGATAGAGACAGATTCTATGACGTTTAAAGATAGAGATTTAGATCATTTATGTATGATAAAATTCCATTGTCAAAAAATCTTTCATCTTCAAGCAATGAGTTCTGATAGATAGCTACATGAGAGAAAACGTGGCATTCTATAATTAGTTGACTTTCTGACATTTGCAAAGGCGCACGGAGACACTAAGAAACAGCGCATGTCAAAGTATCCCTTTTCTCTTAGACTTTAGTGAGGAATCTCCAACATTTTGTACTGATACCTTCTGAATGTGAGGACCATAGGAATATCTTCTTTAATTTTGGTGCTTTTTATCCTGAAAAGCATCAAAGTTATATTCCGTTTCTCCATGGAAGATGTTAGTAGCATGAGTGTCATTTATTTCTTTAACTGTCAACAAACTTAGCTTTTTAATTAATAAAATCTAACTTAGCACAATTGAGTAGATAACTTAATAAATTACTCAGTAAACTGAGTTGTTTTTCCTTGAACTAACTCAAGTAAACTTCATTAATTAAGAGTATACATAGTACTAAATTAATTTCATAATCCCAGATAGTTTGTTATTTCCAAAACGTTTAAGTACTATGAAGTAATATTAACTTGGGTTTAATAATCTCCCCCATTTTGGATAGATAACAAACTAGGTAGTAGAAGAGATTAATTGAATAAGTAGTTTAAAATACGTGATTTGTGATGTAAGACTCCAACATGCTGAGTGACTTTCTTTAGTGAGCTTCAGCTCCCCCATACTGAGTGAGTTTTCTACAAAAAGCTCAGCTACCCCATACTTAGAGAATTTTTCTTCATTTTGGGACTTTATCTTACTTCAGTTTTTATCTTGAGTTGGTGTTAGTATATGTAGTCCTGCAACAGATATTCAACAATACAGTAGAGACACACAAGTACTTTAAAGCATTTACTTAGTTAAGAATCTCTTAACTTTATCAGATGGAGAAACTTGTAATTTATATTAATTATAAAAGATATACTTAGCAAGTTGACAAATAGTGTTCTAAACTAAGATTACATGAAGTTCTATTACAAGTTTTAAGAACCTAGTCTACAGCTATCTATAATGCTGAGAGCTTGATCCTCCTCTTGGATGACTAGACGAAGAATTGTGCTACTATTGATGATGCGATTGTTGAGCGTGAGATGGTCCCTGAGGTTGACGTGAAGGCTGGCTTGGTAAAGAATGTCCTAACTGAGTTACCATCCTTGTTGCATCTTCCACTACCTTCTCCCCCTTTGTTACCTAGCCTTTCACAATTTGTTCAAGGTACAACTAAATAATTCGATGATAGATTGCATATCCTCTTGCTTCCCTATGATGGCTGGTGCGATTTTAGATTCAAGTTGCTTCTTTCCATTATGAGAAAGATAGTCTTGATCATTCAGATCATTCAGAAAGAGATGATGACATTGAGTGAGATGGGCTATTTGATCAAATCCCTAGCAGGTAAATTGTTGAAAACACTACAGCAAACCACAAAAGTCTAAAGCAGAAATTGCAATCTTTAGTTGTGCCTCCATGTTAATGATTCTAGGACTGATGGAGTGCATAGTTCTAACCGTATACTGTATGTATCGCAGTTATACATCCCTTCTATCACCATTTGGTTGATAGAGTCTTGCATGCCATTGACTTTATCATTCATCAGGTTGAGCATTTTGTGCACAGAGAGACCAATATCTGGATCAAGAGACTCAGTTGGCTTTGGAAATAGCTTGCCCATTGCATCAATGAGAGTGTTCTATGCTCTAGATACTTTTTCATCAATGTTATTGTTAACAATCTTGCAGGCAGACTCCATCTTCTCAGCAAGCACATCAAGGTCCAGCGAGGGCTTCTTAGCTTTCTTACTAGATTCTTCCCCCTTCTTCAACATGCTATCTAGCTTCTTATCTTGGTTCACCAAGAGTTTGGACATGGACTCCAACACTTTTACCATACTTTGGCTGATGTCCTTAGTGGTTTCGACATCCTTATGGACAACTCTAATTTTATGATAGGTGATGCACTTTATTTTTGCTTGTTCCTCTCCAAACAGATGAAATTGTGTAGCTTGAGCCACCAATGCAGTATTCAAACTACTCAACTGCTCAGTAGTAGCATCAATTCTACCTTTCATCTTTCATGCCACTACATTAGCAAGGGTAGTAAATGTCAGGATAGAAGAGATAGATGCGCTAAATTGAGCTGAGCAGCAGAATAATTCAACCTAGAAAGAATCAAAGCCATCTTGTCCACTAGGTTTTTGTCTCTTTCCTTCGCTAGATGGTTGCAAATCGCAAATAAGCTTCCTTAAATCTTTTCAAACTTTTCAAAGTAGAGAGATTCAGAGAGAATACTTAAGTGTTCCTCGAACTCTAGCATTTTAGCCTTAGCTTTAGTGGATAAGTCCATCAATTCTTTAGTTAGTAGCACGCGGCTAAATGCTACATCCAACTCAGCATAAGTTTTTAAGGAAGGGAATTACTTCCTTGCGAGTTTCCTAATCTGAGCTAAGATGGACTTATCAACCAAGTCCTCTTGGACTGGCTTGCTATTGGGTTGGGTACTTCATCAGCTTTAAAATTTACCTAAGTACTATGACCACTTGCTTCTCCATGCTGAACAGAGTTCTCATTATTAGGAGCTTCCTCAATTAGAGGAATTAAGGGGGTAAAAGATGGTTTTGAAGAAGGGGTAAGTTTAGGTGTTTGTAATGTTTAAGAAGGGATAGATATAGGTTTTACAAGGGAAGGAATTATTTATGTTTGAGGAAGAGAAGAAGCGGTATTTTGAGTGTTGTTTGGGAAGTATGAGGAGAAAAAGAATCCTGGGTATGTACAGGAGAATTTATAGTGTTTAAAGGTGGGGGATTTATAGATGAGGAAGGAATTTCAGTAACTACAGGAGCAGAAACTTGAGAATTCACAGGAGAAGAGGGTTTAGGATTTACAAAAGAAATGGGTGTTGGATTTAAGAGAACCTTTAGGTTAGTTATTTGATCTAATGATGGGTCAGCTTGAGGTTCTTCAGACTGAGTAGGAAGATCCTCAGCCTAAGTGAATTTGGGTACGAGGATGTTGGGCTCATGAAGATCAGACTCTCCCTGATTAGGGGCTAGGGTACCTCCAACATCCTCGTCGCTGCTCACCACCTAATGTGTTTTTGAAGTGGGCAGTTGGTGGTAGAGCACTTGCGCTGAGTTCCCTTTACCTTGTTAATGGCCTATTGTACTGTACCAGCAGGGCCAAGACTTGTTGTGTCCTCTTCCTTATTCTTCTTAAAGAATCCTTGCTCCTCTGAAGCCTTAGATATGTCTAGTTTACACTTCCTCTAAGTTAAGGTCTCTTCTTTGTCCTTAGCATCTTCTACTTCTTTCGCAAGCTATCTCACCTCAACTTCCCTCTAAGCATGAGTTTTCAACTTTAATGCTCTTCTTTGTCTAACTTGTGGCTAGGCATGCATGACTCCAGCCCTTTTTTTGCTGGACTGGCCCTAGGTCTTTGTGAGCCAATTTTTGCCTTAGGAGATGAGGCTGTTGAGTTAGTGGTCGAGACTTGCTCTAGCTTAGCAGATAGAGGTACTTCTTCCGTAGCCTCCTTGCTTGAACATTCAAAATCCACCACAAAATCATCCTCATCCTCCTCAAGGACAACCTTAGGAACAATTGTTGGTTCCACCCTTGCCTTCTTCATCTTCAAATCTTTGGCCTTTGTATAGCAAGTGTGAACTTACTTGTACTTCAGCTTGTCGAAAATGAGGCATATCCAAAGTTTTCTTCAAGGGGACCACTATTTCCCTAGGTCCATTCAAAAATGGGGCAATGTCTAATCGCATAGCCTTCATGAGAGAGGTGATGAAGTATCCCATGTGTTAGATGGTAGTAACCTTGGTCAAGTGATGCATGAGCAACACTGGCCAGTTCAGTTTCTTCCCTTCTACCATGTGCTTAACTACACACTTCTCGAAGTAAGTGCAATTTCTCAAAGACCTAGTTTTGGGTAGCAAAAACTTGATGAGAAGCTCATGGTATGCCCTTGCCTCCCAGCTTATCCTTGAAGTTGCTGTTTCTCCAGCTCTATAATTTGTAGGGAGCTCCCAATCCGTTGGGACTTCTATTCTTTCTTCATCTCTAGTTCTCCATAGCACAATGCCCTTTAGGGGCATTTTGAGTAGACTGGACACTAGGCTGGCACAAATGAGGTAAGGGACTTTGTTGAACTCCACCAGAAGTACATCTTCATACCCTTTAATAGTATAAAGAGTGGTGTAAAAACCCCTCATAAGCTCCTTGATGGCAAGGCCTTCAAGCAAGAGAAATCAGCTAAGGTTCTGTTGTTCACCTTGTGCATCTATTGAGCATTATACTCTCATAGTTCACCTCGAAGACTGGACCAAAATCTAGATCTTCAGCCCATTCGATCTTGGTGAAAATCGTTCCCGTCGGAAAGATGATTCGTTGCCAAGATCCATCAATGTGGACAAACATTTTCTTGTTCAATTCACCTTGGAGGGTGAGAGTTCTCTTTGTGATTGCCATTTCAAAGAAGAAGGAAAGGATTTTTGAGAGAAGAGGGAATTAGGCTTTTTACTTGTGAAACAATTAGAATTAGCAAAAGCAGGTACCCTCTCTCTTTAGCTCCTTCTAGCTTTTATAGCCCTTTTGATCTATTAGAGAGACGTGGCGCTTCACAAAGCTTGATTAGAATCAACGATGAGATTAACATTTGATTAACCGCCTTAGGAAAATGGTGAGTTTAGCAGAATACAATTCCAATTTAAAAGCAAATCTTTTTGAAAATGTGGGTTTTGATTTTAATCTCGAAATTGAATCCCACGTAGATGGAGTTAAGTGCTTGTCAACTCCAAGCTAAAGTAAAGCTTAATCTTTAACACTTAGCCAAATTTCTAACTTCTTCTTCTTCTTCACATGGGGTTTGCCATACCAATAAGATACCTCAGGATATTGAACTGCTCCTTTGGAAAATGATTTTGTGAAAATGTCAGCACGCTATTCTTCTAAAGGAACATACTCCAACTTGACATCTCCCCTTAGCATATGATCTCTAATGAAGATGTCTAATGTCGACATGCTTCATCCTGCCATGCTGAACTGGATTCTTGGATAGGTCAATTACGCTCTTGTTATCACACATAACTTCAAGACAATTTGACTTTATACCATAATCTTCCAATTGCTACTTGATCCATAGTAGTTGTGCTACGCAACTTCCTACTACTATGTACTTAGCTTCAGCTGTACTTAGCGTAATAGAAGTTTTCTTCTTGCTATACCATGAGACTAATCCTTCTCCAAGGAAATGGCATCCTCTTGTGGTGCTTTTCCTATAAAGCTTATCTCTTCCATAATCAACATTTGTGAATCCTTAGGGAGTAAAATCCATGTTGTTTAGATACCACAGACCTGCTTCAATAGAGCCTTCTAAGTATCTTAGAATTCTCTTCAAAATTACAAGATGAGATTCTCTAGGATCATCTTGATAAAGAGTAGAGTAGCACAAATCATACTATATGTCTGACCTACTAGTTGTAAGATAAAGAAGAGAGCCTATAGAGAGCTTTCTTCAATTTAAAGACATGCTAAGGATTCTTCAGATCTTCAAAACTAGGAGGCTGGTGAACATAGACTTCTTCTTGAATGAATCCATTTAGGAATGCACTTTTAACATCAATTTGAAATAACTTGAAATTCATATGAGATGTGAAAGTACACAGGATTCAAATAGCTTCAAGTCGCGCTACTAGAGCATAAGACTCATCATAATCGATTCCTTTTTGCTAATTGTAGCCTTAAGCAACAAGCCTAGCTTTGTTCTTGACAACAAAGCCATCTTCATCAGGCTTGTTCTTGAAAACTCATTTGGTTCCAATAATTGATTTCCCTGTAGGCTTTGGAACTAGATCCCAAACACCATTGAGCTTAAACTGATCTAGCTCCTCTTGCATTGCGATCATCTAATAATCATCTCCTTCTACATCTTCAAACTTCTTAGGTTTAATCAATGAGATGAAAGCGAGATGACTCATCATCCTACTGAGCTGACCTCACGTCATCACCTCATGGTCAACAATGTTGTCTAGCAAATGGTTGTGATGAGTCCTAATCTCCCTCGGCAGACTCAGATCATCAGCCAGAGGATCTTAATTGGTTGCTAACGTGGAGGTTGATCTTCTCCATCATTGAAGTTAATAGAGAGATCATCACCTTCTTTGACTTCCTTAGCTTTAGGTTCTTGTGCTAGGTTAGGTAGCATAGAGAGTGGCATGCTGAGTTGATTTGCTTGCTGGGCTACTCCTTTATCTTCATTAGATGGACATCTATCTGCATTATTAATTTCATCAAAATCTACGTGCATAGACTCCTCTAATAGGATGATATGCTTGACATATATTCTATATGCCCTGTAGCTAATTGAGTATCGCAGAAAGATACCTTCATCAGACTTAGGATCAAACTTACCTAACTACTCCTTGGTGTTAAGAATAAAACACTCACAACCAAACGATCTGAGATGAACAATCTTAGGCTTGCACCCTCGCCAAAGCTTATAAGGTGTTTTTTTTCTAGAATTGGAAAATTAAAACCAGATTCAAGATATAACAAGTTGTGTTAACAGCTTCTCCCCAAAAGTACTTTGGTAGATTGTTATCACTAAGCATGGATCGAGCCATTTCAACTATTGTTCTAATCTTCCTTTCTACAACCCCATTTTGTTAAGGAGTATAAAAAGAAGAGAAGTTGTTGTCAATGCCATGCACTAAACAAAATTCTTTGAAATGAAAGTTCTCGAATTCATGTCCATGATCACTTCGGATTCTACTGATTTTAGTTCCTATTTCATTCATAATCCAATTACTGAGCTTGAATAAAGATTCATATGTTTTATCTTTGCTACTTAGCAAGACTACCAAAGTGAATCTCATGAAGTCATCCACAACCACCAATTAGAATCTCTTACCACCCATGCTCTTAAGCTAAATTGGGTAAAAAGATCTAGGTAGAGGAGCTCCAACAATCACTTAGTTACTACGTGATTTATTAACCTAAATGATTTCTTAACCTGCTTACCTAGTTGGCAAGCTAAGAATTATTTGTCCTTCTCAAAGCAGAGGCTGGGTAACCCCACAACTAATTGCTTTTTGGCTAGTTTTGATAGAATGTTCATATTTATATAACCCAACCTTCTATGCCAAAGCCATGAATTATCCTCCTTAGATACAAGACACACATTAGTGGAGCCAGGAGATAAATCAACCATATAAACATTATTGATTCTAGGAGGAAAGAGAATAGTAAAACCAATCTTGCAATCAATAATCTCGAGCGATTGTTGTATAAGTGTACTTGCAAATCACTTATCAATAAAAGTTTTCGTTCTTCAATATTCGTTTATTCGATATTCACAAAGAATAGCATCCTAGCGGAGGTTTTGTACGGGCCGAGACCGAATTCAAAGTAGATGCAGGAATTGCGGGAATTGATGACTCCCATTAAAGAGAGGATATGGTTTGATCAACTTTAGCTTTCATTTGCATACCTTACAACTTTTCTTTGCTTTCTACTTATACTTTCTCTTTCGAAGTTTATGATATGTCTATGTGTCATAATGCATATTCCGTGCTAAGTATTTTGTGTTAATCAAGTTATATGCATTGGTGTTAATTTTAAGAGTAGTTTCGGGGTTAACAATATCGTGTATAATCACTGGATCTATGATATAACTCTGTTTAGTGAGCCAACATTTTTGGAATAGTAACTTGCTAAATGTGGCTATGTGAGAACGACCCGTACTAGGCATAGTATTGACGTTGTCCAGGTTTATATAATAGTCATATCTAGTTTGCGCTAGGATTAGAAGAGTTATTTCATGTGTTGCTCTGCGGTGAATCATTGAACATCTGAGTGTGTTTAGCCAGGTTTGTTAGATTAGTCTAGTGCGTCGTAGCATCTTTGTTGATCTTGGATATTTTCTCTGCTATACTTATTCGTAGTGAAAATCTATATATTCAGAGTCTCTCATCTATCATATCTATATTTACTCAACTTTTCATTCTAATCTTCCTATCCAAAAATCTCAAAACTATTTTTATTTTCTTTTACTATCTTTCCTTGTTGATCTTTAGACCTGGTACCTTCTCTGTGGGTTCGATAGCTTTTAAAACTACATCGCAACTGTATACTTGCAGTTATCATCATTTTTCTATTTAATAAGAGGTATTGACAACACCTACATTTTTCGTGAACAAGTTTTTGGCACAATTATTTGAGGATAAGCCTTACGAAACGTGTGTAGCTAAGTCTCACGAACAAGTTCTTGGAACCATTAGTTATTAAACTTATCGGTGGAAAAGTGGTAATGAAACACCTAGTTTTATCCTAGTTTGGCTCCTAGCCTACCTCTAGTCCCTGGATACCTTCTCCGAGCTTAAATCCACTAGTGTTTGTTTCTTACTTAAGTGAAGCAGCCTTTATAGTGGGTAGACTCTTTTACAGAAAGTACATTTCTTTCTAACTACCTCTCAACTCAGTTTACGTACCCTCCCTAAACTGACACTCAGATTTATGAAAAGAATTGCGAGTTGAATTCAACTTATAAAATATTGAATCCTTTACAAGTTTAAAAATGTGTGATATTCTCTCTATTACAAATAGATTGAAAATGATGAGTGTTTGTTGATTGCTTGATTTGGAATTTCTTGAAGTTGAGAGTATTTGAACAGAGTTTCAACTCTTATGGAAATTTGAGGTGATTCACTAAGTTTGAACATCTACTCCAGTCTTCTATTTATAGTTGAAGCTCATGGAATTAGCCGTTGCAAACTTCTCGTCCTGACAGCTCTTCAATTTCTCTTCTCTTCAAATCTTTCGAATTTTCCTGTTGAAGAAAAATTCTAAGATGTTTAGAGATAGAGATTTTGAACATTGAAGCGTGATAAAATTCCATTATAAAAAACTAGTTTATCTTCAAGCAATGCGTTCTAATAGAGAGGCGTACGAGATAAAATGTGGCATTTTATCATTAATTGACTTTTTGACGTTTGCAGAGGCGCGCAGAGACACTGAGAAGTAACACATGTCAGAGGATTCCTTTTATCTTAGACTTTAGTGAGGAATCTCCAACATTCCATACTGATACCTTTTGAATGTGAGGACTACAAGAATATCTTCTTTAATTCTAGCGCTTTTTATCCTAAAAAGCATCGAAGGTATATTTCGTTTCTCACAGAAGATGTTAGTAGCATGAGTGTGATTTATTTCTCTAAGTTTCAATAGACTTAGCTTTTTTATTAATAAAAACTAACTCAGCGCAATTGAGTAGATATCTATTTAAACTATGTAGTACTCACCACCAACTCAGCTTTTCCTACTTTAAGTCATAACTTAATTAATTACTTAGTAAATTGAGTTGTTTTTCCTTAAACAAACTCAAGTAAATTTCATTAATAAAGAGTATACTTAGTACTCAATTAATTTCAGTACCCTAGATAGTTTGTTATTTCCAAAATGTTTAAGTACTATGAACTACTATTAACTTGGGTTCAACATGTCTTATAGCAGTCTCCAATGTATTACCCGAATACATTCATGTGTTAACTCAAGGTACCACCTTCAACTCGTGAGATCAGCTTCTTGTTTCTAATCCAAGGAGTAAGCCTACGCATGCTAGTCTGCCTATTCCATTGATGTCCAGTCTCAATGAAACTATGACAAGGAATATTTAGACTATTCATAGTAACACGTATGTGCAGTTTTCACACCACATAGCTCCCACTATGTCCTCACACTTTTACGATAAGAAGTAATCATGGACTTTATCTTATCGACGCGCATATATATAATACTATACATATATGATACCAACGAGATACATAAATAAATTGAAAACACTGATAAGTAACAAAGATGCCTTAATTATTATTAATAATAATCGGAAATCGTTTGTACATTATAACTAATTAAGACATATCGCCTTAGTTGCCTCTAGGGCATACATCATGTCTAACAATCACCCACTTGCACTAGAGCCAATTGCCTATGTGTTACATGGCCTAGACGAAAATGCCATAAGTATGAGGATTTCTCATTATACAATCTTGATTTCTTAATAATGTTCATATTTAGAATTTCAGTTTTAGCATCTAAAACATAAATGCCATCAACAGATATTCCACAAGCATAAAGAACATTATCGTATCGAATTTGACATTTATTATTAGAAAATAAAATTTCAAACCCCTCTTTTTCTAAACATGCAATAGAAATAATATTCTTAGTGATAGTAGGAATATAATAGCAATTGTTCAAAACTAAAACTAGGCCACTAGGCAAATGAAGGCTATATATCCTTACAGCTGTTGCAGCAACTCATGCTCCATTTCCCTCTTTGTAAACCTCCTACTATTTTGCACTCCCTGCATAAAAGTATAGATATGAGTACCACAACCAATATCCAATACCTAAGTAGACTCATAGGGAACTGTAGAGAAACTCTCTATCATGAACGCACCCAAAGTAGATGCCTCACTTGGCTTCTTCTTATCTTGTTCAGAAATCTAAACCTTGCAATCCTTCTTATAGTGACCGGCCTTGCCACATCGGAAGCAGACATTTGCAGTTCCTTTCTTACTTTTCTTCTTCTTACTAGTTTTCTTCTTAGCACTCAGACCCTTTCCAAAATGGGGCCCACCCATGGAAGGTTTGTTTTTCTCAACCAAAAGTAAAGCCTTTGGATCCTTTCGAATTTTAGGCTCTAGCATTTTTTAGCATGTTGACCAACTCGGGTAGTGTGGCATCGATCTTGTTCATATAATTATTAGTCACAAATTGTGAATAAATATCAGTTAATGAGGTAAGAATTAGATCCACACATAATTCGTGATCCATCACAAAACCCAGTCAAGTCAGCTTCTCTATATAACTTAATAGTTTAAGAGCATGTTGTAGTGCTTGAGTGCTAACCTGCATCATCGTTGTGAACAAAAGTTTTGATGTATCAAATCTCTCAAACCTATCTTACTATAAGAAGAGCTCACAAAGATGGAGAATCATGGTATAAAGGTCCATGCTTTACTATTTCTGAAGCTCAGAATTCATGGTTGCTAGCATTATGCATATGCTGCTATTTCATGATCCTTCCTGTGCTTCTCCTATACCTCATGTTCATTGCCATCAGTTTCAGAATCAGGCACATCAAGGATAGGCTCATCTAAAACATAAGCTATCCTTTCGGATTTGAGGACTATGCTCACCGCCCTAAACAAATCAGTAAAGTTTGAACAATCTAGTTTGTTGTCAAGAATTGAGTGAAGGTTTATGTTCAGATTTATTGTTCAACTTAGATACAAGATAGAATTTGTTCAGACATTAGTATATGTACATGCATTTAATATAAGGTCTTTAATTAAACACATGATTCTTAATTTTTTTTCTCGACATTCAAATAGCCCCTTCTATTTAAATTAGGGAAATTTGGTTCAACCAATTTTCTTTAGTAGGAAGCATCCATATCCACTCATCTTGACCCCCGCTATAGCAGGTAAAGCCATAACAAGATAAGCATGGTCGGAACCCATCCATTTGCATCTCATGCAATGGCTAATCCATTTGAGTTCTCTTTCGTGAGATGTGCGTACCCAATTATACGACTCCTCAAATGTGTCTCCAATCTGGCATTAGCTCTAATGATATGGACAACAAACCAATTTTATTTAAGGCATTAACCCCATCTCGTCTCATGACTAAACACATGTTAAGGGAAGGCATGTTATACATGTGCTTATATCCATTAATAAGATTCGTATCATGGCTTATGATGGGAAGACTATCTACCGCCTTAATATTGCTATAGGGATTTTATTGGTACCGCTAGTCTCACCCTAGTCTTGGTCTTATACGATAGATATGATTATGAAGATAATAATTCTGAGCTATTTAGAATTATTAACTTTAAGTGAACATGCTCGAGACTGGCATATCATAATCATTCCATTATACCAAAACTACATAGAGCATGCAAAACAAACAAGGTCCATGTTTAAGTTCTTACACCTATGTCTATAAGTTTTAACTTAACAACTTAAAAACAATTGTAAAACCATATGTAGAATCCAATTCCCATACTAGAATCTACTATGTCATAAAAGTACCTTGAGTACTTTTGAATATAATACCGATGGAGATTTCAAGGTACGAGAGGCCCCCTTAAAGTAAATGAGCAGCTAAGTCTAATCCTTGCTAGAATAACCACAGGCACTTCGATTCGTTGTACCACAGACAATTATAATTTAAAGATTTCATTCTTTACTTGAGTT
>CATIWQ010289057.1:0-11607 GCA_949673415.1 Euphorbia schlechtendalii
ACCAGTTAAATACTCAAATTTTCACACTATTTTCCACAAAATTTCCGGATCCTAATAAGCATCATAAAACGCATTCAAAGTAAGAAAGTCCCATAAAAATTCCACCTTTACCAAATTAAATTACCCACATTTTCAATCTACAGATTTCACAAGAACAATAAAAGGAGAAAAGAATCACAACATTGGTAGAAACACTGAAACAATCTTATCAAGGGAATTAAATTTCATATCCAACCATTATTACAGATAAAAAGTATCAACCTACATCCCCAAATTTGAAAAGAGAAGCACAAATTACACTAAAACAGACCTCAAATTAAAGCCTGCAATTCCTGTTGAGTCTTCAATGGAATCCCAAGCTCTCGGTCTGCTTTATATTACAGTAATTCAACAGTTTATTTTATTTGTGCTCCAATGGAAGCACAAAATTACAGAATAGCAGACCTCAAATTACAGCAGCTTTATATTTATTTATTTATCGTATCTATTATTTGCTTTGGACTTATGGTCTTAATTCAATTTTACTGCCTCTCGCATGTGGAATCCAATACTATTAAGGATAGAAATTCCTAACCAAACTTGTTGCCACTCCTCTTTTTAAGGATATGATACGAGTATGAATATATGGGTGGCCAACTTTGTTTCTAATGGGGGAAAAGCTGTTAATGTATGAGTTTCCTTCATCCCTTTCCTGTCTGTAACTTCTATAACTCTGCAATGTTTGTTTGCTAATCTTACTCCCTTTGTTTTTTAGTTGAATCATATACTGCATGAGGCCATATCTTATTAAGTATAAACCAACATGATTCTTGTGGCAACATAGCATAAATGGTAAACCTTGTGTGAGTGCATCCTTAGCTTTTGAGTTTCTGCTCTGTTTTTCATGGTTGAGAAAATACATTATGGACTTGAGTTGAGTTGACCAAGATACGCATATCTAATGTGCCATTCAATCAACAAATGAAATTAGCAACATTCCAGTGTTTTTGTCAGGTTGCAGAACATCACTAACTATGTCATCCCCCTCTTCACTTTCAGTTTTATATTTTAGAATGCTCATTTGAGTTTTATCACCTTCCTCCTTGAATGAAAATCCCCAACTGCAGCACTGTACGGACTAATTGCCACATTAAAGAGGCAGGCAGCTATTGACCAGGCTTGAGACATTACAACCAGGAAAAGATTTCAAAAAGGCCAAAAGGTTAAAAACTCTTCATCTCTTACGGAAGAGACACGGAAATCCCATATAGCTCAGATACGCACAATTCATGACCCAAAAAGTTAATTTGAAAAAAACAAGTAAACATGGACGCAATATGACCTAAGGTTCACGAAAAGCAAAACCAAGAACCAATCAAGAATGAAGAAACAGGGAATATAAATCAATCAATGTAGCCCTTGAACTACACAAGACCCAATTTTTAAACAACAATCCCTGACAAGAACAAGGTGATTAAATACCCTCTAGAATCTCAATTTCAGCTGATAAAAATGAATTCAGAAACCTAAAATCGATTGCAAGTGAAGCAAATGTTTATCGATTTAGCTAGTTAGAGGTGGAATTTGAACACCCAAGCTGTTAAGATAAGATTTGAACAAGGAAAGAGAAGGTTGGTGGAGAATTGAAGGATTAGACTTTCATTCTTTAACAAATCTGCATCCATTGGATTCTGTTATTTGCAAAGTACTTGAAAATTAGAGAATCTTTTTTTCAATTTCAAAGGCTTACGATTACTTTTGGAATTGTTCAGGGCCGTAGGAGCACCATAACCCAAAACTACGGGGGCATCCGAATTTTTTCGGGTAACATTAAGATTAAATAATGGGAAATACATAAGAATATAATGTTTAACATACATAATTAATAGGAAAATACAAGTGTATCTCCTTTTAGGTAAAATATTTTTACTTTTACGATCATGTTTTAATATTTTTATTTTCCTTTTCTTTTTTAGTTTTTTTCCTTTTATCTTGTTATCTTTTTCTTAGATTTCTCTTTCATCGATCTCTCTCATCTCTTCTTCTCTCTATCTGTTCTTCTTTGCTCTCTTCACCTATTCTTTTTTTTTCTGCGATTTTGATCTTCTCTTCCCCTCTCTCTCTCTAGATCTTCTCTTACTAAAATAACGATCGTCGGAGATGTCGTAATTGCTTCTTCGGAGATGCAACAAAACTCTCAATTGCCATTTAAACTTTTACTATCCAAAAATTGATGACAACAATGGAGAAGTATCATGATTCCAATGGCTCTGATTTTCTTTTCTCCTTCGATTTGATTTATGATTTGATCATCTCTTTGTGGATCTCGAATTTCATCAGAATCTGGTTGGTTTTCTATTCACTTTTTTCTTCTACCTTTTTTTTTGCGATTTGTTTGCTCTATATTCTTCTTATTTTGTTGATCGCGATTTGTGATTTCAGATTTGTTACATTTCGGTATTTTTCTTTTGAATCACGATTAGTTTTTTATTCCTTTTTCGGTGAGTTTAGTTTTCCTCCGATGAGCTTAGGTTTGTACAATGTTTGTTTTGCATTTGTACTCAGCTTTTCTTTGTAAGATTTTTTACATTTTTTGTGCATTATGATGGAATTTGGACATATGATTTCAAGTTTATCAAGTATGAATACCGTGGTGCGATTGTTGATAATTTTATTTAGTTTTTAGATCTTTTCCGACTTCCATTCATATACAGTTTTACATCATGTCATTATACCTGATAAAATTATTCTTATACCTGGCATAATGATTATCATAATAGGTATAATGATCATTATAACTCGTATAATGAGTAAAATAAAAAAATATTCACATAATCGGAGATAAAAAAAGTACTAAGATCAAGTTCTAGATTCCCCATTTAAATTGTATGTGGTCATTATACTAGGTATAATGGAAATATATCAGGTGTAATGGTAATTATACATGGTATAATAGTCATTATAACAAATAATATCAATGAATATTCAAACAATTGGATATAAAGAATTCATCAATATTAAGCATCATATTTTATATTAGAATCTAGTTTTTAGATCATGTCATTATACCTAGTTTAACATGCAAAATAGTTTTATAAAAAATAATTGGAGATAAATAAAGTATTAAGATCAAGTTTCAAATTTCGCATTTGAATAGTATAATAGTCATTATACCAAGAATAATGACTATTATGCCTGGTATAATAGTTAACATAATGAAGAATAATAGAGAAAATATTCAAATCATTGAAGATAATAAAAATATTAAGATTTGGTTTCAAATTTCATATTCGAATGATATAATAGACATTGTATCTGGTATAATGGTTGTATACCTAGTATAATGATTGTTATACTAGGTATAATGGTTGTTATACCTGGTATAATAACTATTATACCTGAAATCGATGGTTATTCTTAGGTTCACCTATTTTGAAAAATGAAAATTTAGATTCACATTTTATGAAAAATCAAAACTTAAAATGTGAGATTTGTAAAATTACACCATGGCATGACCTAAAATTATTTTTCCTTTTTCTTGTAATTCCATAAAAACCCCTAATTAATTCTTTGTTTATTACTGAATTTAATTGTCAAAAGTGTATTATTAGAATTTTGAACTTACATTTCTATCATCTTGCAGTTATCTTGTGATAAGCTTGTCATTCAAATCAATGTAATTTTATTATATTTTTACCATGATTACATTATATTTTATTTATAGTATTTATAATTAATGTAATCATGTTATATTTATGTGTTTTAAATTTATTTTTGATATAACAAAATCACTTTTTATAGTTATCTTATAGTCACATTATATATAGTTTACTCATAGATATATTCAATATAACAAAATTGCATTTTATAGTTATCTTATAATTAATTCAAATTGATGTAATTATGTTATATTTTTGCTACAGTTTACTTGTAATATATCAAATTGATATAGTTGTATTATATTTATATGTATTTAATAAAGTATGTGTTGTAACTATGTGACAACTATAACAGAACTATAAAATAAATATGTATCAGTAAAAAGTTCGGAAAAAGTATAACATCATGTATCTTATATTGAAGGGAAACATAAAGATGAAGAAAATATTCTAAAGCGGTATGCTGAAAAAATAAATGATTGTGAGATAAATAAAAAATAAGAAAGTAGAATTACAAAAAAGGATGCATGTAAAAATGTAAATAAAAATTAGTTTAAAAGATATAGATTTAAATGAATTATAGAAAACGTATTGATTGTGTAAGATGCTCTTAGATAATTTCATATATAATTAAACAAAGAAAATGAAAAATAGTTTCACTTTTGTCTAGTTGATGGACCATTTAGCTTTTATTCTTTTGGTTAGGGATCGAGTCCCACAAGCGGCAACAAATCTTTTGCCCTCTTTTAGTTTATTTTGTTTACTCTTGCAGTTCCGTTACTTTTTCAGTTATTTTCTTTCTTCATCCATTTGTGCTTTTTATTGTCATGCTTCATACTATAGGTAGTCAATTGGAAAATCCAAAGTTATGGACTTCCAGCTGATATTTGGAACCATATGTGCGCTTTTTTTGAAATGCTAACATGTCATGATTTCTAAATGTATGCGTACCGATTATGTTTTACTTTTCTTTGTTCTATGTGTACCAATTATCATCACTTCCATTTACTCTTATGCATGCCAATACAATATTGGTGAACTTGTTTTTCACGATTCTATGCATGGTGGTTGATAATAGTATTAGTATGCTTGGTGTCTTCCTTAGCCGTTTTTTTGAGGATGATTAGTAGGATGGTCTCAAGATTATATTTATTAGTAACAAAGATCTATACTATTTGTAAATGATGAATTTTTGTTTTAAGTTCTTGCTGTCTTTATGGTAGCTCCCTGCAATCCAAATAACAAGAATAAATTCTTCCCATTTGAATAAAACATGACATATGTCCTCTATTGCTTCATTTCAAGAAAAATATCATCTTCATTTACTTTGGAGACGATAATTATCCTTTAATTATAAGATGAGTAATCGAATTCTAATAGAGGACAAAAGTTGTCTCCTTCATTTTGGAGACAAATGTGATTCCACCTTTATGGACAAATACCAGGGTCGATTCCAACCCTACGGCCCCTAAAGTATCGACTTCGAAGATGAAATGGTACCGATAGATGATATGCTTTTATCCTTGAAGTGGTAAAGAACTAATTTAAAAGACTCCAATGTTTATAAGAGACATATTTATAAGAATTCGGAGCCTAAGAAATTTAAATGAAAAATTATTTCAATCTTGAAAATTAAGTGTTTAAAGAGAGATGAATAGTTACATGTGATGGAAGAAGAATTAACCTAACTTGCTTGAAGGATATAAAAATATTGAGAATAAGTGAATTCCCAATGTAAAGTAAAATTTTTTAGCATTAAATTGAGGAATACATATATTCAAACTGATAAGATTATATTATAAGAACATTTTCTTTCTAGTTGCGAGAATTACATCTATATAAATATTTAAACTTCAGTAGTTATATCTTCCTTAAAGTTACATCAAGTAGGTGTATGGAACTCTATTCTCAATGGAGAATTATCATGAGAATATATGGTAAAATTAAGAAGATTTATCTCAAAAATTTGTATTCTCGAATTGAATAAGTCAATTTATAATCTCATGAAGTTTTAAAGTTATAGTATTTAGACTGGTAAATGAGAACCATTATGTATATACCATACTAGTGAAAGATTGGGTGTCGAGTAACTTCAAGACATGAGTCATGTAAAAGTCTGCATAGGTCCTAGGATCGAGATTTAGATGGATGGATAAGATAATTAGTATCGTTGTCTCTGGAAACTTGCACAAAAAGAATTTGAGGAAGATTCTATATGTAGAATTATGAACTCATAAGTATCTAGATGACTAAGAATATCATTCTTAGTGTAAGTATTTATCTTAAAACTCTTGTCAAGTGGGAGGATATGTAAAATGTTCCATAAATTTGCATTACATATGCTATGTTATACTCTAGACCTAATATAACTCATGTTGTGTGCATTGAAGTAGTACATCAATTCACTCTAGTAATAGAGCACTAGAAGACCATTAAGAAAATTGCAGAATACTTGTGTATGACCTTTGGTTATGCTTAATGTATTGAACCAAAGAAGTAGACCTTATAGAATACATAGGTGCAAATTAGCTAAGACTAAACTTGAAAGTGAGTTTTTTTAGTCATGGTCAAAGATTTCATTTGACAAAAGAGATTATTGAGTCTTATTATGCTGAGTTCTCCAAACAAGATGTAACTATTTATAGAGATAATCAAACTTCAATATCTTACGTGATAGATCCAAAATATCATAATGGCAATAAATATATCGATATTAAGTATCCGTTAGTTGTAGACTAAGTAATACGAGGAGAGGTCAATATGAGGTATTTATCTACACATTACATACTTGTATATTTGTTTACGAAGCATACTCCAAAAGATTTAAATGTGAAATATGTCAAAGAGTTAAATTTGTGTAGATAATAATTATTCAGTTACCTCGTTAATTATACCCTTTATATTATGAATGATATTGTGATGATATAAATATGTTTTATTCTATGAGAAATGTATGTGTGTGTGTGTTATGTAAACATATTTTTCATTCATAGCATCTACCAAGACTATCTTAAGTGATACTTAACCAAATAAATTGACATCTAGTATTCAGAAAACATCTTATACCCGTTAGGGTCTACCATGACGATTCGGAATGGTACTCAACCATATAAGTCCATATATAGTATATAATATAATATCACATTTGTAAATATCCATGTGAGTGAGGTACTATATATCTGATGACCCTAACTGGTGTAAGATAAAGTGATCCTGATAGCATTCCAGTTGCATGACTTCACTGTATATAGAAGATTTGATAACCTTGTAGAGAGTGTGACCCGTCAAGTGCGAGTGGAAATGTTAGAAATATCTGGTCATCCCGTGAGCTGGTCAGTTTGGTCTAAGTATCTAATCCAATTTAGTTATATGGACTAAATTAAAAAGTTATAGAACTTTAAGAAATTAATTACAAATAATCAAGAGTCTAAGAACTTAATTGCAATTAATCCATTTTCATTTCCTAAAGGAAATCATGTGTGAATTGATTAAAAAATGGTAATGAACTCATTTTTATATATTTTTTTCATTTTCCTTTCATTTTCTCTTTCCCGAGTTTTCGTATAACGGCGAAATCATCGCAAATTGATCATTATCGATTTTCGTTGTTGTAGAAGTCATGGACAATAATTGTTTTCCAATGCACCGTGAGACAATTCTGATTTAGCATTCGATGTGACGTTCTTCGATCTTGGGCATGCTGAAAAGGCTAGAATACGAATTCGTTTCCTATTTCCGAGTTTCTTCACTTAGAAACCATATATGACTTTACTTCCTAAGTGAAACTGACAAGAAATAAGGAAGAAATAATAGTGTGATAGTGACAATTTTGTATATTTATGTAACTCATTATTAAAAGTTCGTGGATCCTTGGGCTAGTTTATCTCACCCTATGAGGTGCTTTCATGTCGGTGAAGGAATTAATAAATAGGTCCATTAGTAGATATCTTTGATTTAACCAAAAAAATATTACAAGTTTGTGGTGAAATATAGACTTTTCGACAGTTTAAATAGAAGATAAATGTTGTATTGGGCTGCCACCTTCTGTCTGCCAATCAACAACGTAGAAAAGTAAAAACTTCAGAGCTATTCTTGTTAAACGATTTAGACTGATATAAAAAGAATTCTGCTTATTACCTTTGTTCTGTGTGTTTTCATATATGAGATATGCTGCTTTATATAGCAGTTTGTACAGACAAGCTTTACAGCTAAAAAGAAAAAAACATTATTAGTGGCAGAATTAGTGGAGGACTTAGTGGGATATGATGAAAAATATTCTAATCCCCTTTTTCTTTTCTAACACTCCCCCTCAAGTTGTGTAGTGGGATTTACAATGCTCAGTTTGTCAAGTATTTTTCTAAAGGTTTTTTCGTTGACTACTTTTGTTAGAATGTTTGCCAGCTGATCTTCAGATCGTACAAAAGGTAGTTTTATGATACCACACTCGATTTTTTCTTTGATGAAGTGCCTGTCAACCTCCACATGTTTGGTTTGGTCATGTTGTACCGGGTTTTGAGATATTTGAATTGCTTCTTGATTATCACCCATCAACTCACAAGTTTTGGTTGGTGGAAAACCAATCTCTGTTAGTAACTTCTGAAGCCATAATATTTCAGTTAAGCCTCTAGCTATTCCTCGAAATTCAGCTTCTGCACTTGATAGTGCCACCACTTTCTGCTTCTTGCTTTTCCATGTGACTAGGTTACCTCTAATAAGTGTAAAGTAACCGGAGGTTGACCTTCGATCTACTGGACTTCCTGCCCAGTCAGCATCAGTGTATCCTTCAATATGTAGATGACCATGCTTCCTAAAGATAATTCCATGTCCTGCTATGCCTTTCAAGTATCTGATGATCCTCCATACAGTTTCCATGTGATGTTTTTTAAGGTTGATGCATAAATTGACTTACAACTCCTACAACATATGCTATATCTGGACATGTATGTGACAGATAAATAAGTTTTCCAACCATTCGTTGATATCTTTCTTTATCTGCCAATTCCGTTTCTTTCACAATTTTCAGTCCATGGTTCACTATAATAGGTGTGTCTACTGGTTTGCATTCGAGCAGTCCTGTCTCTATTAATAGATAGATATACTTTTTCTGGCATATGAAGATTCGTTGCTTAGACCTTAGTACCTCTATTCCAAGAAAGTACTCGAGTCTCCCCAAATCTTTCATCTCAAATTCTGTGAACAAACTTTTCCTTAATTCACTAATTTCTTTTTCATCATTCCCTATAATGATCATATCGTTGACATATATGATTAAGCAGGTTATGAGATTACCTCTTTGTTTATGAAATAGGGTATGATCTGAGTTGGATTGACTGAATCCATATAACCTCATTGCTAGAGTGAATTTTCCAAACCATGCTCTTGGTGACTGCTTCAAAACATAAAGGGATTTTCTTAGTCGACATACCTCTCCCTTTCTGAATTCTTCTTGGAACCCTGGTGGTGCTTGCATATAGACTTCTTCTTTCAGATCTCCATGTAGGAAGGCATTTTTTACGTCAAACTGGTGAAGTAGCCACCCTTCATTGGCAGCTACTGAAAAAAGGACTCG
This sequence comes from Euphorbia schlechtendalii, assembly GCA_949673415.1. Taxonomy (NCBI): domain Eukaryota; kingdom Viridiplantae; phylum Streptophyta; class Magnoliopsida; order Malpighiales; family Euphorbiaceae; genus Euphorbia; species Euphorbia schlechtendalii. The sequence goes on from CATIWQ010289057.1 coordinate 9,208, forward strand.
AATAGTGTTGATCTTGACTACTAGAGAGAAAGTTTCGGAGTAGTCAATGCCATAGGTCTGAGTGTACCCTTTTTCTACTAATCATGCTTTATATCGGTCGATTAAGCTGTCTAGTCTATGTTTTATTGTATAGACCCAATGACACCCAACTGGTTTCTTCCCTGTGGGTAAAGTGCATTTCTCCCATGGTTTGTTCTTATTGAGTGCATTCATTTCTTCTTTCATTGCTTTTGTCCATTCATCAGATGTTAATGCTTCCTCAGTTGTGCTTGGAATTTCATCTTTACATAAGGCTGTAATGTATGCTTTGGCTTCCTTTGTTAGGTTTCCATCACCAATATGGGCTACTAAGTACCTTTATCCTCTTCTTGTAATGGGCTCGGGGGAGTATCTTTCTGGTGGAACTCCCCTATTTCTCCTAGGAGGTAGTACAAGTTGATCAAGTGCTTCAGTTTTAGGTTCAATTCCCTATTCAACTATATATATTTTGAAATTCATTAGGATAATAATCAATTTCATTTTCCCTTACCTCGGACACTAGGTCAAGTTGATGATCAGATGAGGTACTAGGCTCCAAAGGTTGTACGGAAGCTTCAGTAGGTTGTTCAATAGTACTGTTGATATTCATCTCTAGTGAGGGAGGCAGATCAGGTAGCCAACTAAGTGTGTCTTCATCATTAATCTCCCCCTGACCACAAAGTTGGGTATTGTAAAAATACTTTGTTTCCAAGAAGTTGCAATTCATAGTAGTGTGCATGCGGTGCGTTTTTAGGTTGTAGCATCGGTAGCCTTTTTTATGGGTTCTATAACCGACGAAGACACATTTTTCTACACATGGGTCGAGTTTGGTTCGCTCGGATTTGGGAATGTGAACAAAAACTGAGCAACCGAATATTCTTGGTTGTAGGGTTAGAGGTGGAGGTATGTTTGTGAATTTGGATAGAGCTTGGATAGGTGTTTGTAGGTCAAGGATTTTTGTGGGTCGGTTGAGAAGGTAAGTTGATGTGGCTAAGGTTTCAGGCCAAAAATTCTTGGGTACTTTGGATTCAATAATTAAGGCTCGGGTCATTTCCAAAAGAATTCTATTTTTCCTTTCAGCAACGCCATTTTGTTCAGGGGTATGGGGGTATGTGGTTTGATGAATGACTCCTTGGTGTTGACAAAAGGTTCTCATGGATGAATTAACATATTCCCTTCCATTGTTAGAATGGAGGATACGAATGGTTTTGTCAAATTGGGTTTGAATCATGGAATAGTATTGGATGAATGTTTCGATTACATCAGATTTATTTTTTAAGAAATAAATCCAAGTCATGCGAGTACAGTCATCAATGAAAATAAGAAAATACTGAAAAAATTGTCCACCGATGATAGGTGATGGGCCCCATACATCGGAGTGAATTAAATCAAAAGGTGAATCAGATTTGGTATTATGTGGTTTAAAGTTTGCCTATGACTTTTGGGCAAAACACACGTCTCACATTGTAATTTATTGGTAGAATTAAAAATTTTTAGAAACAAAATATGTAGGTAACTTGAGGAAGGGTGACCTAATCTCCTATGCCAAAGCTAGGCCTCCCTATCACAGTATTATCTTGAACAACCTCATCCACATAATACAATCCCTGGTGCTCAGTGCCACGCCCAATAATCATACTCGTCCTGATGTCCTGTAATACACAGAAAGTTGGATGCATTAGTATAGTACAATTTAGTTCTTTAGTAACATGACTAATGGACAACAACTTATGAGATAATGAAGGAACATATAAACAATTGGACAGTTTCAAATTTGGCGAGAAATTAATAGTGCCAGCTCCTTCAATCGGAATAATTCCTCCATTAGCGACCATGACATGGTTTTTTTGTGGTTTTGTTTGGAGTTGGATATCTAGTGGGTCAAAGGTCATTGTGTCCGTAGCACCGCTATCGAAGATCCAAGGTTTTGTTTTTGAAAAATTATTGTTTTGGATAATACACTAGTGCAGAAATGGCTTTTAGGGATGGTTCTGTTGGGCTATTCCGACCGCATTGTGAGTATTACGGATGGTTCTTTTAAGAGAACCGTCCGCAATTGAGTGCCAATTTTTTTTTAAATTATTTTCAACTGTTTCCATTTCTCTGAACTGTAAAAAAATGTAAAATGTACAAATATATATTTCTCAAAACTCCATTACATTTCTGAAAATAAAAATGAAACAATTCTAATGGATCACACAATTACATATATACTTTGATACATTTAGTCCTTAGCCTAACACTTCAAAATTAAAACAAACTAACTATTCAATAGATGAGTCAACATATAAGAAGTGAAAATGTCTAACACCTCATTAATCTCGGACTGCGTGAAACTTTCGCTCCTTGCATAAGACTACAAATAACAAAATATGATACGTA
>CATIWQ010289063.1:0-14675 GCA_949673415.1 Euphorbia schlechtendalii
ACTAATAAATAATGGGAATACAAAATACAAGCTCTCTCAAGTATACCCAAACTCGAGGTATAAACTAATTTTAAGAGACAGTTGGAAACTCCCAATTTTACTCACAAAGTAAAATCACTCAACTCCCCCCCTTTAATAATCCATCACTCTTTTGTAGGAATAAAACTCTATAGGAGGAATAAATTCTCAAATTTTTTTTGCTTGATACAACTTGGATTTGCAGAAGTGCCTATTTATAGGCAAAATTTCTACCAATTAGTCAATTGGCAGGTAAACTAACTAATGAAAATATTTAATGCATTTGTCTTACATTTTGTGCCATATTGACAAATGAAAAAAAGCTGCCTCAAACCATTCACATGTTAACTCTGAAATTGAGGGGACATGAAGATGATTAATGCAAAATTAGTTGGCCAATATTTGCAACACGTACTGCAAATCCTTTGTTTAACTTGGATAGGCTAATTATTAAGCTATTTGTCCATACTTGAATTCTGGATCCAACAATTCTCCCCCTCCAAACTCAAGGGGTATCAAGTCAGCTCCTAATTGGAGCTCATGCCGATCAACTCATTGCATATATCAAACTTCTCCTGAGGAATCACTTTAGTCAACATATCTGAAAGGTTCTCTTCAGTTGAAATTTTCTCTAGATGAAAAACTCCATTTTCCAGTTGCTCTCGTATCCAGTGATATCGGATATCAATGTGCTATGTTCGATAGTGATACATAGTATTCTTGCTTAAGTCTATTGCACTTTGACTATCGCAATATACTATGCAGTCAGCTTGCTTTTGACCCAACTCTTCAAAGAATCTCTTCAACCAAATCATCTCTTTTCCTGCTTCAGCAGCTGATATGTACTCTGCTTCGATCGTAGAAAGTGCAACACATTTTTGTGATTTAGATTGCCAAGAAATTGCTCCCCCGACAAATGTAAACATGTATCCCGAAGTTGACTTTCTATGATCGAGATCTCCCGCCATGTCAGCATCAACATAGCCTCCTAAGATTGGTTTGGATCCTCCATAACACAAGCACTTCTTTGAGCTTCCCTTCAAATATCTCAGAATCCACTTCATTGCTTCCCAGTGTTGTCTTCCCGGATTATCTAGGAATCTACTTACAACTTCAACAGCAAGTGCAATGTCTGGCCTTGTGCAAACCATTACATACATCAGACTCCCCACAGTAGAGGAATATGGAATCCTTCTCATATCTTCCTTCTCTTCTTTAATTGATGGACAAGATTCTTTGCTCAGCTTCATATGACCGACAAGAGGAACGCTAACTGGTTTAGCATTCAACATGTTGAAACGTTGTAGCACACGCTCAACATATTTTCTTGTGATAGCCATAACCTTTTGTTTCTTCTATCACGAACAATCTTCATGCCCAAAATTTATTGTGTCGGCCCTAAGTCTTTCATGTCAAAGGTTTTCTCTAATTGAACTTTCAATTGACGAATTGAAGAAACATCTTGTCCCACAATCAACATGTCATCGACATATAATAACAAAATGATAAAGTTGTTATCAGATTTGAAGTAGACACATGGATCGGCCTGAGTCTTCTTATAACTATGACTACTCATGAAAGAGTCGAACTTCTTGTACCATTGTCTAGGTTCTTGTTTCAACCCGTACTGACTCTTTTGCAACTTGCAAACTAGGTTTTCTTTCCCTTTTACTTCAAAACCTTCTGATTGCTCCATTTAGATCTCTTCTTCTAAGTCACCGTGAAGGAATGATGTTTTCACATCTAATTGTTCAAGCTCAAGATTCAAGCTTGCTACCAAGCTTAAGATCGCTCGAATAGAAGTCATCTTAACTACCGGAGAAAAGATTTCATTGAAATCAATTCCCTTTTGTTGTTGAAATCCTTTTACTATTAGAAGGGCTTTATACTTTACCAGCTTTCCTTTACCATCTCTTTTGAGCTTGAAAACCCATTTGTTCTTCAATGCTTTTCTACCTTTAGGAAGTTTGACTAACTCATAAGTGTAGTTTTTCTGCAAGGAATTCATCTCGTCTTGCATCGCCTCCAGCCATGATTCTTTATCTACATGAGTTAGAACTTCTTGGAAATTCTCCGGCACCCCCTCATCGGTAAGGAGAATGTACTCAGAACTAGGACACTTTGATGTTGGTTGACGATCCCAAGTAGATCTTCTAAGCTGCTGGTCAGCTTCTGCTTGCTGGGTAGGTTGCTCCCTCTGCTCATCAACATCTTCTTCTTCATGATCCTCCACTAGTTCTGGCATTTCAACATCTTCACCAATTGTATTGTTTGATTGTGAAGGAATAGTGCTAGAAATGATGCCATTCACAAACCCTGACTTATCATTTTTCTTGAAGCTTTCGATTGTCTCATTCTCCCGGAAGACTACATCTCTGCTTCTAATAACCTTCTTCTTCTCTGGTCTCATAGTTTATACCCGAACTCTTCATCTCCATATCCTATGAAGATATGGGGACTTGTTTTATCATCAAGCTTTGACCGTTGCTCCTTAGGCGCATGTGCAAATGCCTTGCAGCCAAACACCTTCATATGAGAGTATTGAACATCTTATCCACTCCATACTTTTTTCTGGAATATTAAAGTCTAGAGCGGAAGATGGTGACCTATTGATGACATAGCAGGCTGTGCGTGCTGCTTCTCTCCAAAATGACTTAGGTAATTTAGCCATTTTGAGTATGTATCTAACCTTCCCCACAATGGTGCGATTCATCCTTTCTACTACACCGTTGTATTGTGGGGTACCGGGTACAGTCTTCTCGTGTCGGATTCCATGTTTAGAGCAATAGTTCTCAAACTCGTGAGATGTGTATTCACCACCATTATCAGTTCGGAGACATTTCAACTTCTTGTTAGTCTCTCTTTCCACCATGACATGAAACTTTTGGAATGATTAGAATACTTGATCCTTTGTTCTTAATAAATACATCCACAGCTTTCGAGATACATCGTCAATGAAAATAACAAAATACTTGTTACCTCCCAAGGTCTCTATTTCAAAGGGCCAAGAACACTTGAATTTCTGCTTAATGACTTGTTCAATGACACACTATGTTGCTTACCGAAGAGGTAGTAATCACATGGGGATAGTGGTGTACCATTAGTAGAAGGTACAAGCACCTTCTTTGCTAGAATCTGCAACCCTTTCTCATTGATGTGAGCCAATCTTCTATGCCACAAGTCTGGTGAAGACTCTTCTTCAACCGCATACAATCCATCTTTACAAATGATTACGTTTATTTTGTACAGTGTACAACACATGGTTCCTTTTGTAATCACCAAGGAATTCCTTATAAGCTTCCATTTCCTACTCTCGAAGAAATTCTCGAACCCTTCATGATCCAGGATACCACAAGATATCAAGTTAAGCCTTAAATCAGGAACATGCTTAACTTCTTTGAGGATGAGTGTGCAGCCAGTGTTCGTCTTGACACAGATGTCACCAATTCCAATAATTTTGGAATTGCCACTATCACCCATCTTCATCATCCCAAAATCTCCTGCTTTATAGGTTTTAAAGAACTCCTTGTTGGGAGTGGCGTGATAAGATGCTGCGGTATCTATCACCCATTCCATCTCATCTTAACTTGAGACTTGAAGACATTGTTCTTCGTGATTGAAAGAAAGAACAACAATCCCCTTAGTTGCTGCAATGGTGTTCTTCTCTTCTTCTTGGTTGTTGCCATCCTTTTGTTCCCTCTTTAGCTTTCGGTAGTTCCTCTTCAAATGGCCTTCTAGTCCACAGTGGTAGCATTTGACTCTACCCTTAGACTTGGATCTGCCTTTAGACTTGTCTCCGCCTTTGGATTTGTCTGAATTGTTAGAACTTTTAGTTCTGCTCCGACCTCTGTATTCGGTGATAAGAGCTTGACTGCTTTTGTTAGCCATGACTTTTCTCCTAGTCTCCTCATTGAGCAAAGTGCTCACAATGTGATTTAAGGACAGTATTCCATCTGGAGCAGAATTGGTCACAGACACTACCAGAGTATCCCAACTCTTTGATAAAGAGCTGAGCAACAATAAGGATTGAACCTCATCTTCTAGTGTGGTTTTCATAGAAAATAACTGATTAATGGTATTTCGAAATTCGTTCTGAAATTCGGCAACAGGAGTTCACTCCTTATACTTCATGCTGACAAGTTTCCTTATCAGGATTAATTTATTCCCAACAGTTTTTCGATCATAAAGATATTGCAACTTCATCCATAATTCATGGGCAGACGTTTCCTTCGATACATGACTGAACACGTTGAAATCTATCCATTGGTGAATAGTTCCAATGGTCTTTCTATTCAACTTGATCCAATCGGGATCTTTCATATCTTTGGGCCTAGCAATGTTTCCTTCGATTGCTTCATGCATATCTCTACAGTACAAAATATCCTCCATCATATAGGTTTCCAAATTGACCAATTGGACCCATTCAATTTGATCATGGATGTTGAAGAACCTTCCATTTTAATTAACACAACCACCTTTTGTGGGACCCGCTCTGATACCACTTGTTAGGTCCCGGAGAATTGCTTCAGTAGTGAGGTGATATGTGTTAACTAAAATAGATTCGCAACAACAATAGTAAAATAAGTAAAGCAATAAAGAGACACAGAGATTTAAGTGGAAACCCTTAAAAAGGGAAAAAAGCCACTAGGCACCGATATCTCCACTAATAAATAATGGAAATATAAAATACAAGCTCTCTCAAGTATACCCAAACTCGAGGTATAATTTTAGGACAGTTGGAAACACCCCAATTTTACTCACAAGGTAAAACCACTCAACTCCCCCTCTCTAATTACTCTCTTGTGGTAATAAATTACTCTACAAGAGGAAACTCTAAAAAAATACTCTTTTGTAGGAATAATGCTCTACAAAAGAAACTAAAAGCTTTCTTAATTTTTGGATTTGGAGGGACTTCCTTTTATAGGCAAATTGATTCACAATTTTTCAATATTGTTGCAACCACCATCCACCTTTCTTTGAAAAAAGAATGATGTCTGGACCCATAAAAAATAACAACGATCAATTAACAATTACCTATAGGGCTTGTTTGGTTGGCAGAATGGAATAGAATAAAAAATGTATGCAAAAACATAAAATATATACATGATTTCGACTTCGGAGGGATAAGATCTTCCTAGTTTCCATGAAAATCATGAAATAGCTAGTCTTTCATTTCAAAGAGAAATAGTTATTCTGTGATTCCTATAGTACTAGGAAGAGCTATTTCCAACGTCGGATGCATGTATTATATTTGATGTTTTTGCATAATTTCTATTCTTTTCCGGCAACCAAATGAGCCAATAGAGTTTATGCTGGTTAAAAATTTTATGGTGCATAGCAAAATACACTATTATTGAAAAAATATATCTTCAAATATCGACGTGTACAGTTCGGTAACTTAGTTTATGAAATATTGTTAACCAGCATGCATATGGAAAATTGTAATTTAGTTTATTTCACGCTATTATAAAATAAAATACAAATAAGAATTAAGAGTGAAAGATCTAATATTCACCGGATGCTATTCACTTTTTTCCCATGCCAATTCAAAATGAACAATTAGAGAATATAATACAAGTAACTTCGTAAAGAAAGTGTATTTCTTATCAAACACAAAACAATTATGGAGCTATATATCATTGTTATTATGCTTATATTTGGTCATCTACTCTAATTTCTTGCAAAACTCAACTCTTTGGAAAATGGTTCTGTAACAATTATCATAATTAAAATGATCGAATTCAATCATTTTATAACTTTCAACCAATTTGATCATCATCTCTACGTTTTTTTAATAAAATTATGGACAGGAAGAAAAGAGTGAGGGTGACGTGCATCCCTCAGTGAACCACCGCTTAAGTAACACCACCCAAAGGGCGAAACAGAATGGCCACACCATGGGGGACGCTGCCCTTCCCCACTCCTAAAAACTACCTAAAATTTTATTAATATAAAAAAAGAAAAACAGAACAAAGTGTCATACAAAGAAACTTGTGGTAGGCTTTCGAAACAAAATAAGCCGCCACTTAAACAAGCAAAAACAACTAAACTAGTTTAATCTATATTTCACTCTATTTATTCTATCATGAAAAAAAATGGCAAACAAAAATTCAGAACTATGCCCCATGTCTCGGTGGACTGCATGATTCCACCATACGCTGCTAAAGCATCCACAAATGCGAATCCCTTCTCTATATATGTGGGTTGCAATGAGTGTGAGATTATTCATCTTGTCAAGACAATCATTCCAAGCACACCGAACTAGCCAAGGAACATCCATATGCTTATTGTGGAGTAACAAAACAACATACGTCGAATCGCTTTCGAGCCAAACATAACACCAACCTTTTTCATGAGTAAAATTATATGCATAAATTGCCGCCCTTAACTTAGCAATAAAGGTGTGGGAGACGGCTAATGAGAAGGAAGAACAATGGAGAACATCACCATTTTCCTTTCTAAAAATACCACCGCAACCCAACTCCCTTGGTGCTCCCATCGACAAAGCATCTGTAATAACTTTAACCCAATCTCTTAGGGGGGCTGACCGACGTATAGAAGTGACCCTGGGAGCTTCACTGTAACGGGGCTAAATGGAGAGAGAACGTAATATATTCCATTTTGTCGTTGAGTTCCACGTGATGCCACTTCCGAGCCTACCCGTTCGGCTCAAAACAACCGGTAACTTATGCAATGTGTGATGAACATTGGGCTGAATATTGTCAAACATACATCTATTCCGACTGTGCCACAATAACCAAATAATGGTTGTAATCCCGGAGTTCCATAGGACTTGAATTTGGATGCTAAAGCATTGCGTTCTTGCCTAATCAATTACATCGACCAGCCTCCCATTCACGTGAATAGTTCTTCCAAAAAGAGAACTCATTGCATTCCAGCATTGTCTCGCACAATAGCAAGAGATAAAAAGGTGATCAAGAATTTCAATATTACAAGAACAAATTGCACAAATTGAAACCACGTTCATAACTTTTCATTGAAGCACATCATGAGTTGAGATATATCCGGTGATAGCCTTCCAAGCCACTAAAGAATGAGATGGTGCAATTGTTTTGTGCCAAAGCTTTGAATAACGAATGCTTTGTGGCTCCTTCGATTGAAGCCAATGGTAAAATACTTTTACCGTAAACGACCCAATAATATCTGGCATCCAAATCATCTTATCCCTGTTGTCCAGCGTTGAAGAGTGCATTGAGAATGAACAATTCCAAAAATGAACAGAATAGACTTCCAATGCTAGGGTTATGAATGTGTTCTCGCTACTGTGAATTGGGTAAGAAATAAGAACTCAACAGCCTCATTGCCTTCGTTTTAGACTCAATTAAACCCCATGAAAGTTTGCCCAATAGAGCACTATTCAAATCCTTCAGCGATTTTAATCCCAAGCCTCCACAACTAGTTGACTGTTTGCATTTAAGCTACAGGGCTGTCACAATTTTCCTTTCGTTAATTGAACTCATCCAAATAAAATTTCTTACTGCATTTTCCAACAGATTTAATAAATTTTTAGGTCATTTATAAACCGTGAAAGAGTGAAGCAACGAGCTATTAATTAACGTTTGAACAAGTACAATTGTACATGCCATAGATAGTACATTCCCCATCCAGCTTGCAAATTTCAGCATTATTTTATCCAAAATACCGCATAGGTTAGTAGCTCTCGGTGCTCCTTGAAATAAAGGAAAACCTAAGCAATTGAATGGAAGTTTGCCAATCCATTTTTCGATGATGTTGGTCAGCCTCGATGCCCTTACTGTACTCATCGAATCTCCAAAGTAAATGCAAGATTTTCTCCTATTAACGCGTTGCCCCGAGATGCTACCATAACGATAAAATAGCTCTTTCACCATTCTCATATTATTCATTGTTTCCGTTCTAAGAAGAAATATGTCATCCACATATAGCATATGAGAAGGAAAAAGTACTTCAGCTGCGTATCTCATTTGTCTCAACTTACCACTTTGCACCATCATCGTAATAAGTCGGTTTAAAAATCCTTCGTCAAGCCAAACAAAAACGGGGACAGTGGGTCCCCTTGATGCACACAATGAGAGAACTTAAAATAACCCCTTGGTCCATTAGGCATTAAGATGGAGATGCGGGCAGATTGAAGTATGCTTTCCATCCATCCAACAAAAACATGCGAGAATCCAAATGAATGAAGAATCGTTCTCAAGAAATCCCAATCTAGTGTGTCAAAAGCCTTGCGGATGTCAATCTTCAGGGCTGGGCTTCCTCCGAAACATTTCTTATTTAACAGATTTACACCTTCGGATGCGATGATGATATATTCATGAATGCTTCTCCCTCTATAAATCCACATTGATTATCGGAGACAATGCGGTAGGCGATCATACTTAACCTCTCAGCTAAGATCTTCGTAATAATCTTGAAAGTGAAATTGCTCATAACAAATGGACGAAAATCCTTGACATGGGCATCCCCTTCCTTCTTCGGTAGCAACATCATGAGACTAGAATTTAACCCCAAAAGCATAAAGCATGTGTCAAAAAAATGATGGACCTCTCAAATAACAACATGGCCAATAATATCCTAAGCGAACTTGAAAAAAGAACCTGTGAAACCATCCAGACTCGGTGCACTATATCCAAATCCCACACCGTCTTCTTGATTAACTCAGAGGAGGGATGAGTGGTAAGAGCCTCATTCTCCTCTAAGGTAACCAAAAGCGGAATAATTGAATAAATCAAGTGATTATCCACTTTCATGTTGTCATCTATGTTGAAAATCTGTTCGTAGTATTCAATCACATGGGCTGCAATTTTGTCAATGTCACATGTTAAATTACCGTCAATCACTAAAGAGTGAATTCCTCCTTTAGATTTCTTGTAATTACCAATTCTATGAAAAAAATTCTTGTTCCGATCACCCTCTTTCAGCTACCGTATACCACTTCATTCTTTTAAATAAATCTCTTTTCATCGCAAGTGGAGATCTAAACGTTCGTGTGCCTCCGTTACTTCGGTAATTAAGTCATTAGTCAGCCCATTAATTACAACCAGCCCTGAACACGCCTGAGATCAGCTTCAGCCCCTCGAATGTTATCATCAAGATTTCCACAAATTTCCTTATTCCACCGGCGAAGAATCGGACACAATGTTTTTACCTTCAACATTAACAATTATTTAGGGGGCAATGAGGGGAAAGCCGAGCTCCAACGGTCGTCAATACCCTTCCTAAACACATCGTGACAGATCCACATTGATTGAAAGCGAAATCTTGATATGTTCATCGCATTCGAATGGCACTCAAATAAAATTGGGTGATGATCGGAGTAATGTCTAGTAATAACCGAACAATGAAAAAATTATAAGTTGCGGCAAAATCTAAACTTACCAACGCCCTATCCAACTTGCAATCTACTCTTGTCACTCCTTCACTTGCGTTGAACCAAGTATAGACCGGCCCCGATGTGCCCACATCCATAAGTTCAGTCATGTCTTAACAGCTCCAGAAATCACCACAAGACACCGCATTTGGATGATTACCTTTCATTTCATTTGCTCATCCCCCATCCAAACCCAATCTTTGTCCAAAGTTATCGATGTAATAACTTTATAAAGCTCCTGCCGCTTCCTTCTATTCACACTCCCATACACAAAATAGACATTCAGCCCCGAATTATCTAAATAAATTGAAACAACTTGATCCGTTACCCAAGATATATTCAACCCCAACCGAAGTAAACTCGACTTGAACACCCACATGGTCGGTGTATTTTTGTCTTTCATTCCAATCAACTCGAAACCAATCTTCCTCCACCCACATGGTCGGTGTATTTTCTCCAAACAAAGAAGAGCATGTCAATATTCGGAAACTAAAATAGAGACATAACTTTGTGTTTCCTTATTTCCGAATCCCATGCAATGCCTGTATAATGCAATCATTGAGAAGTGGCTGAATTCCATCTCAAAACAAGCGACCTCGTTCCCGATGTCTTGCTCCTTCCTTTAATCGTTTGCCAATCCTAATTGTCCCCCTTTTCAGCCATATCATCCCACGAATCCTTACCATGATCCACACCTTTACCTTCCACCAAATGAACCTCCAAATTAATTTCATCCAAATTGGTAATATTTTGACGTGACGTAGATACAATCCCATGATCAAACCCAAGTTTCACATCACGAACAACTAACGATTTATTCAAACCGTCCTCATCATCCCCTCTCTCTCCAGTATCATTCTCTTCCTCCTACTTAGAAGAAACCGAATCACTAGATTCTCTGTCCATGTCATCATCTCTACTTCAATCAAACCAATTTGATGAAACATATATGCTATTAATGCAGATGATAAATCAGAAAATATGCTATCCAACTATTCTAACCTAGCCACAGGGATTATTAAGCTCATACTCAACAAAATGATAAGTATAAACCCTTACTCGACAGGTAAAAGACATAATAGTAATTCTCGCTGGTGACATTATGCAGTCTTGACAATAATCTTCTGTTTTTCTTTTTAATTCGATCATAGATGAAATCTTGATTAAATAGTATAAACAAATAAACAAGTATATCTTTTCTTAACCAATATCTGATATAGATACATCGGAATATAAAACCTGAATTTGTATACAAACATCTAGAAAATGAGATGTTGATAAGTATATATGTTCTTTTTATATCTTAATAAACCAGCCTAGCTACACCTATATATTCGGATAAGTAAATCAATTTCGTACCCAAAAGTAATTGCAATACACCACATTTATCTTTTAATTTCAGAAGTGAGGACAGCCCACCTAATGGCCCATAGTCCAAAAGGCCCGTTTGGCCCAGGAGGTCCAGTCAACCCATGATAACGGACAACGGTTGTGGCTGTGCAGTTACATTAGGGAGGTTAATGCACTACAAGAGCAGTCAACGCCATGATCTTAGCATGACTTGAGCGGTTTACCTCACGATTTGGCCCTGCTATAGATACAACTTTGTTCAGAGTTGGTTCGGGTACATAATTAAACTACTCTCAATATATTCAAGCTATCTCTCTTCCCCTATTAACTAATTTGACCATCGGAGAGCCTTCGCCGGAATCATGGCCGAGCCTATCTAACATTAATCTATGTTGCAGACATCCCACATTTGGTTCCTTTGACATCAAGAAGTAATCTGTAAATCATTATGGATCTATTGGGATTTCAATCTGAATGTTATTATCCATCTATTTACCAGATCTATTCAGATTTTTCAAACATAATTAATATCAATTCATCAACAAAATTAAGCATCCTAGCTAGATAAAGACCTATATTGAGATTTCTATATCAATTTCTTTCCTCAGAAAAAAGATGATGCTAATAGTCATTTCACCATTTCTTTCCTTTTCTTCTTCGTCCAAAACTGAATAATCTCTCTTTGCTAATATCACTCTTTGTAAACCTGAGCAGATATTTTATTAAAGAGGCAGCCATCAAGAAGAAGTTTACGAGAGGGTATATATACTTGAAAGTCTGATTGTCAATTAGGGTTTCTCTCTTTTTTTTTATTAATTAGTTGGCTAATTTGATGATTTTTTGATACGAATATCCCTAATTTCCAAATATATCAGCCCTCCTAATCTGTTAATATCCAAAATTTATCACTTAATGGAAAAATTATTGGGAGACTACCTAATTTGGTATTTGGGAATTAATGTGCGTAAGATCTTTCAATCTCTTCGTGATTTGATCCTTTTTCTCTTTCTCCTAAACGCAGATTATTTACCATTGAAGCAAAGCACTGAGTACAACCATATTTGTTCAATTTATGTATTAATTTAAATGAGGTTGCATTTCTTAATTAGGATTTCTTCATTTTTTCCTCTTTCAGGTTTCCTATTAAATGGGTGTTTCTCAAAACTTCTCAAAACATCACTTATGTCTTATAAGTGATTTTTTTGAAAAGTAAATCTGACTTACTTTTAACTTCTGTCTTATTTTTAACTTTTAAATTAAAAAAAAGTTGTCAGAAATAATTCATTGTCTGAATTATAAGTTAAAATCTCTTTAAAAGATACTTTTAAGTTAAAAGTTGAAAATGAGAAGTTTTGAAAAACACCCCCAAAATTTGTAGACTTTGCATATGCTAATATTCGTATGCATTTAATTTCGGAATCTGCTTTGAAAAAATGCAATAGTTTGGTTTACTCATCGCTGATGAGTAAGTGTCATCACTGATCGCTAAATTCTAAGGCATAAATCTATTTGAGGGCTGTTTGTGATTAAGCCCATTGCTATGTTCACCGCTACTCTCAAATAGAAGTTTAGCAGTATTATTCCAAGCATATGCAAATGCAACTATTTCCCGTTTTAGTTTCCACAATTTAGGGAGTTGTGATTAATGAAAGCAAAAGCAAAATTTTTTTTCAATTCTATTTAGTTATTCAAGATTGTAAGCACTTTGCATGCATCTAGTTTTGATTTCGGTAATTATCACTTGTTATAGGTTAGAGCTTATCGGGTTGTTCTTAGGCCCTGTTCTTTTTAACTTCTGAAACCTTAACTGAACTAAACTTAATTTAACTGAATTGAACTGAACTTAATGGACACGAACTGAACTGAACTGAACTGAATGAACCTGAATTTAATTGAACTTAATAATAAATATATTAATTATTAAAATAACAGTAAAACCCATTAAATATAAAAATAAATAAATTATTAATAATCATTAAAAAATTATTATTATTAGCTACCTATATAAAATAATTAATACAACAATTTTAATATCATTAATAATAAAAAATTTTATAATACGAAAGTTCATTTAAATAAAATTTTATTATTCAAATAATAATTATTGTTACAATTACAAGTGAGCTAATAATAATTATTATAATATATTGTAGCTTGAATTCAAATTATTATAATATATTGTAGCTTGGATTACAAAAATGTAATAGTTGTTTTAATGGATAAATATTTTTATTTTATTATTCCTTATCACATTTTCTAATTAATTAATACTATTATTATAAATTAAAATATTATTACATTATAGTTATATTAATACTATTATTATATCAATAACACTAGTAATTATCAATATTTAAAAATTATTTTTACTATATTTATAATTAATATTAACAACATTAAATAATAATTATTTTTCTATATTAATATTTTTATCGTTGTTCTGCTTTTTATTATTATTACTATTAATTTTTATTAAACATCAATTAGAATAATCATTATTAAAATTAAAATTTATAGACCTAAATAAAACTTAATTGACCTGAACTGAACTTCACTGAACTTAATGGACCTGAACTGAACGGAACTGAACTGAATTTAACTGAACTGAACTAAACCAAATTGAAGGTGAAGAGAACATAGCCTTACTATATACGTATACTAGAATGGCAATATCGGTTTATTTATGAGATCATTCACCCTCGTAATACCAAAGAATCAGCAGCTTATTAAAGAGAACAAGCAAACTAGTACTAAACAAACTCAAAGAGTACTTACTTGAGAATGGCAATCATCCAAAATAACAACTTAATGTTATTAACAAAAACATTATGTCATCGATTATGTCTACAATATGTGCAACATTTTACAACATAAATCCCTTTTTGTTGAGATGTTTGTCCCGAAATTTTCACCCATTCCGAAGTTCTACCGATGGAAAAACACATTGTTCTTCTGGAGGGTTTTCAAAAAATAAATTCCCCGCTTGTTCTGAATCCCTTTTGGTGAAAAACAACTAGCGGCTAAGGTATATAAATATCTCCAAATGAAGAGCACAAAATACTTTTAACATAAGACAACACTGTTGGGCTTGGCAACACATCTCAAGCTGATGAACAATTCAGCAACACTTGAAAAATTAGTTTTTGGAAATTCACGAAAACAATCACAAATAGGATTTAGGTACTACATGTATCATCCATAATTAGAACATTCCTGTTTTTTTTTTAAAAACTCCCACAGAGTCGGTGTAACTCTCCGAAAACTAAAAGTTTGAGGCGGGAGAAAATTTCAGGGCGAGGTCCCCAACTAGGTTGGTTTCCCCGCTTGCCTACAAAACTCCCGACTCTCTTTTATTAATAAAATAGTTTCAATTTTTTAGAAGAGAAAAGTAACTTAATTACACAGTAAAAATCTCGGGTTTACAAAAAGGTCCGTGGACGCTAAACAAATGCTACATCTATTAAAAAGAAACAAAAACCAACAAGGATTTTGCCACCAAGATATCTCTATTATCGAGCTTCCCTGAAAAAATCCACATGTTGCGGCGTTGCCAAATGAACCAATTAATGATTAGCCAAAGAGAAGTCCCAAAGTCATAGGAATTACCCGGCCGAAACATTGCTAGCCATATGTTGAAAAAACCCAAGAGAGAATTTGGAATCGATAAAGGGATTTCCAACCATTTGAGAGCCTCCGTCCAAACTCAAGAACTTGTTCGACATTGAAGAAATAGATGCTCAATCGTTTCAACCTCACTACAAAACGGACAAGATGGATCGCCGTTTGCGAGACATCCCACTAGTGCAGAAATGGCTTTTGGGGACCGTTTTTTTGGCTTTTCCGGACGGTTTTGAACCGTCCGCACAAGCTGCGACGCGATTGATAAGCATTAATGCGGACGGTTTCAAACCGTCCGGAATAAGGAGCATTGCGGACG
>CATIWQ010289075.1:0-11356 GCA_949673415.1 Euphorbia schlechtendalii
TTGGGCCACTCCTTGTGAGCTTTTGTACTCTCTCTCACTATTTATCAAGTACATCACTCAAGCTGGCCAAATTCTCAGTTACTGAAAATGCATAATCTGAATTGTTCACATAGTGGAAGTGTAGGAGATGACAAACAGTCAGGGCTACGAAGTAAACATCGAAAAGAAAATACTAATGCCAAAAACAAGTTCCCCATCACTTGTGTGTTTGACAACCATTTAAACCAAATAAGCAATAAAACAACAACAATGACGTATTTCAATAGAATTGCATCAAACTAACTTCAACAAGGAACTTCATTTCCTTCCTCACAGATGCCTAAATTCTTACTGTACTTTGTTTGATTCAAGTATCTGAGCCTTTTTTGTATCATGGACTGGGTATAAGGCTCGAAACTGAGTCTTGTATTGATGCGCAATGGTTTTACAAATAAGCTAACCAGTGGTAATACAAGTGCCTAATTGAGGTATAATTATTCTTAATTCGTTATTTCATCAAACTAAAATATAAGGATGGAATTTCAACCCATATTGTAGACCAGAAAAATGTTCTGAATTGTTGCTAAATCCTACCAATTTAGTCATGATTGAATTAATAAATGATCCTAGGATATTTGGGGATAACAAATTTGACCCCAACAGAAAAGGATGGAATTTGAACCCTAGGTTGAAGGAAAGCATTATTAAACTGCTCTAATTTCCCATTCACTTCATTCTAGGAATTAACAATAGCACTAAAAAAAAGAAAAACATGTCGAACAATAATTCTGATTTAATGAAATCCAATTTATATTCAGCTTAAAAACAATTTACTGACAAATCAAATTCAATCGAGTCAAAAGCGTAAATATAACAAATCTAGAAGACAGAAAAAGAAAGCAAAAATACCTCAGATGGAATCCATATTAAGAGAAGAAGCCTTTCTCTGACAAGCAGGAATATCCGCAAATTGAGAAGCAGGAAACGTCTTAGATAAAGGCCCAACGAAGAATAGAACCATACTGTCGCTTTGAGAAGCCTCAACTAAAAACAGAGCAGAAGCTATGACTGCAACTCATAAACGCAACATGATTCAAGAATTTGCAACAATTTCAGTAAGATACAACTTAAATTTAAACCAATTCGATATGAACAATAACAATTTGAAATCGATTTACTTACATTCTAGGTTTAGGGTTATTATTCAATTTGATTAAAAAGGAGATAACTCACTGAAGAGGTTAAGGGGAGAAATAACACCGAGAAGAAAGCACGAGTCTGAAGTGATTGAAAGGAGTCTAGAAGTTCGGTCGATCCGGTGAAGGGTTAGATGAAAGAACAGTGGCAATCATGGTGAAGAGAAAAGCAAGAAAGAAGATGGAGAACACTTAGCGCGATAGCATTAGGGATTTTATAGAATAAAAGTATCTTTCTTAATTTATTTTAATTTTTTTAATTTTAACACTTCATATGCAACAAAAATTCCGTTGCAATTATTGTTTTTTAATTCCCTTGCATTGCAATTGCAACGGAAATTTTTTATACTCACAATTTCCATTGCATATTTTCCTCCATCATTAATTATTGGATTTGCAAGGGAAAAAATTTCATTGCAAGCTTTCTATTGCAAACTGCAAATTTTCTTGTAGTGATAAATCATAAACTTCATTTCCAATTTATTATCTACTTGAAACCTCTACAAAAGTCATCATAAATGGTTTCATTATTAATTAAAAAAGATAAATTTTGGCCAAAAAGACAAAATTTAAATGTCTAGTATAATGGAACAAAAATTATTATATCCAGGGATCTAATCGCGGCCAGAATTATCATAGTATTTCGCGTAAAATCAATACCAAACCGAAATATGGCCTGTTTAGTTTGATTTGATTGTTCTTTTCATTTTGGTTTTGTGCTTCCTTTTGTTATATTGCTTTACTTTTCTTTTTCTTTTAATAAAAATGATCTATAATTTTTGTGCTCAGCTTTATTCAAAATAACAGAGTCAGAAGAATTTTCTCATATTGAAGGTCTCGGGTTTATGCCATTTAGCCCAACTTGTTACTAAGGCATTATAGTCTCATGCATTATTATTCTTATTTTACGTAAAAAAAGTTCAATAATTTTCTTATATATAATATTATCACATAGTTAAAAATATACAATATTTCGAAAAAACAAAAGAGGATTTAAATTAATGTATAATAAATGCGTTAAAACAAAACAAGAATTTTATTTGATTTTAAAACAAAACAAGAATTCATTGGTTAAAAAATTGTAAACCTAAAACGTGAATTTAAGAATAGGCAAATAAATATTATTCCGTTTCAGTATCATAATATTATGAAATAGAAATATCAACTTTAGTTAACAAATATTTTATTTATTAAAATATGAATGTATGAATAAAAATTTTAATCCAGATTTTTCACCATGCATAGAAAAGATACAATATTTCGTAAAACAAAAGAGGAATAAACTAGATGTATAGTGGAAACAAAACATGAATTAATTAGTAGTAAAATAGATATTATTCCATTTTATTATATGTGAAATACGAATATATACTTTAATTAACAAATTTTATTTAAACAGGAACATATGGATAAATATTAGTATATAAATACGTAGACTTAGTATTTGAGGTGATTACACTGCTCTTAGATTTAATTATCTGAAATTTTGGTAAACACTTTCTCCTTTATAAAACTTAACTTTTGAATTTACTTATTCATTTGTTATTATATCAACTTTCATTAATTTGATAGAATAATTTAAATATTCTTCTCATATACAGCTTCTAATTGTAAGTTTTGATATTTTATTTATTTTATTCACAGGATAATAAAAGCTGCTACAATGGAAAAAATGTTTTGGTTTATCTTATTCCTTGCACTATTTATATTGTCTATTGCAATATGCATTGCTGGTTTTTGCCTAGGAAAGAGAAAAAGTTCAGCTGCAGACAACAGCTACAATACTTGATAGATTATAACAGCTTCTAGCATGATTTGGACTATACGAGGGCATCGGGTAATGGAATAGCCGGTTATATTTAGGTTTTTACAAAGAATTTTTGTTTCATAATACTAGACATTTAAATTTTGTCTTTTTGGCCAAAATTTGTCTTTTTTAATTAATAAAGAAACCATTTATGATGACTTTGTAGAGGTTTCAAGTAGATAATAAATTGGAAATGAATTTTATGGTTTATATATAGTTTAATTCATGTTTCAAGTGGTTAATTATTTAATAATAAAGTTTATGATTCAGTTCAATTCGGTGAATATCTCGTTTATATTCCCGTTTTTTATATGTGAGTAGTCGAGAAAAGTAATTATGAATTTTGTGATGGAATTATTTATGCAATAAATAAGGTTTCATCGGTTAATGAACCTAATGATTGAAAAAAATTCTACGGTACCACCAAATAAGGAAAGAAGATTTAATTTTAATTATAATTTTCCACTTCCAGCTCTTATACTTATTATAGTTCTTATCAAAACGATTTCTCTCATTATAAAAAAAACAATTCCGTCTATATATCTTCTCCTGTTTCAAATTTCATTCATATTATAATAATTAATCTACTTAGGACTTCGTTTATATTCTTGATTAGTTGTATTTAATGCTTTTTAAATAATAAATTATACGTCTATAATTGTTTGACTTATGTATTAATTAGTCCAATTTATTGATTCATATTATGACTTATGTAACCTACAATAGATGTTATAAAATTTTTGAAGGGCTGTTTAAAAAAAAGAGAGAAAAAGCAAAGACGGACGCTAATAATTTACGATTATCACAAAGATTCTAATTTTTTTATAAAACAATTAAATTTATGGATTATAATGTGGGTCAGAATGGAGTTTGAACAATTTTTACGGAAGGATGTAAGATACAAATAATGAGCTAAACTTGATATGTTTCGACACTAACAATGTAAATATACTAGTTAGTGTTGAGTTATATCACATAAACAATGTAATAAAACTAAGTTTTTACTACTCTAAGTCATAACTTAATTAGGTCTATGTCAAGCTAAGTTGTTTTCCTCAAAACAACCTCAGTTGACTTACTTAATTAAGAGTCTATTTAGTACTTACTTAATTTCACTATCCTAAATAATTTATTATCTCCAAAACTTAACTTTTATGAGATATTATTAACTTGGGTTCAACAATTTTCAATCTGAATTCAAGTTGTGTGTTGAAATGGGAGGTAAAGAGGGAGGGGGGATTAATAGTGAAATTTGAGCAGAAAACTGCTCAAAAAGTGCCCAAAAATCATGGTTTAGTGCTCAAGTTCGTGGTTAGTGGGGTTTTGACAGTTTGAATAACTGTTCAAACAGGCATGAAGGGGCCTCGACGTCCCCTGTGGTCGCTTGCGTCCCTAGTGAGGGCGCCCACGATCTCATGGAGAAGGTGCCAGTGCTCCTTATGGATGTTGGCGCCCTTGGCTCGGTGTGCGCGGTTTTGTCTTTTGGTGCCTTTTGGCCCATTTCGGACGTGATTTTATTTTTTTTATATGTTGTATTTTTTAATGTGTTGGGAATGTTTCGAAAGCTTGAATTATCTCGAACTTGTCTCGTAAATGATGTAAATATCCCTCACTATTTGTGAAAATGTCAAAAGACCAAGTTTAAAAAAGTTTATCATTAAACCATGAGACGGAGAGAATCTCATGCTGACACTTCTCATAATACGATCAAAGAACTACATCTTGGAGATTTCGAGAGTATTTCAATTTGTTGGAAAATGCTGAAATTTTGGTTAAACTAGGTTACATAACGCAATGGAATTAAATAGCTTATCAAAAGTATATAGTAAATGCGGAGCAAAGCACTCACATATTTCCAGCCCTCGAATCAACAAAGCCAGCAATTTAAATTTTATGACACACTATCTTACTAAGGCAAAGATTTAATAAGCACCACAAGAAAACATCTTCGTCGCATTATAATAAAGTTCTAAATCCTATCGATTTAAAATCTTGAAAACTTTTCCAATTTTTTCATAAATAGAATATTTGAATATTAAACAATAAACCCAAAACTCCATTTATTCGAGAAACTAAACTCATCCTCGACAACTAAAACTAGGGTCCTAAAATGAAAGAGAGAAAAAAATATAAAAAAAAGCTTTATTTATGATTGATATTATGTGGTTATGAGTTTAAAGTTTTTTTTATTTTGGTCTCTATGTGGAAATTAAGTTAGTTAAAAAATGATAGTTTTATTAAAATCTTCATTGGAAGACTCACAACAAAAGGAAAAATCATTTTGATTTTTCTCTATTTTCTAATAATGTAATCATGTTGTTATCTTTCTTTTTATTTCTCTAGAGTCTCAGTTGTTTACCAAGTATATTTTACCACATTGCACTATTTTATTAATTTTTCCAAACAAATTACAGTAAACTATTAATGACAAATAGTGGTATTCATTCAATGACTTTTAAAATATTCATCATGTTATTGTTAGAAAGGAAAAATATATTTGGGATCAGCATTAAATATCATCTCTCAGTAAAAAGGCAACAATCACAGTACACAAAATCAGGATTACAGAATAGGAAATGTCATAAATTGCAGTTATGAATTTCTATGTATATATAGCTCTCTCTCTAGTATAAAAGGGACCTTGTATGTATTGTTAAACATCATCAAAGAAATAAAATTCAATCGATAATCCCCCTGCTTATAGCTACTTTCTATCATGGTATCAAAGCGGGTTCTGATTGGACCAAATCGAGATTGAAATTCTCATCATCTACCAACCCATCATCGAAAAACCTTGCTACCATATCCGAGGACGGTAGCAAAAGTTCAACCACCGCTACACCACCTTAGTTCTCCCGTGCCACCAAGTCTAACGACGGCGGCAGAAAGCAAACTGAAGTTAGCAACGATGAGCTAACAATTCAGATTGCAAACCTTTTAAAAAATGGCCTTTGCCTCAACAACCAAAGCCAAAAATAGACTTTGTCAGATTCCTTAACCCTCAATATCAAGCTCAACAGCCAAAATTACGCTCTTTGGGCGTGTATGATTAAAGTAGCAATAGGGGGTAAAACTAAAAGGCTCCTTAACCATCTCATAGAAATTTCAGCCATCAATTGGGGATGAAAATTACGACAGGTGGGAACAAAATGACCTCATAGTATTTAGTTGGCTGATTCAGAATATCGAGCCTCAAATTGCAACCAATCTAACAGAGTTACCAACCTCAAAATCGTTGTGGAGCACCTTGGTTACCACCTACAGTGCCGGAAAAGGCAAGTTGCAAACATTCAATTTTTACACGAAGATTAACACAATGAAATAGAATAGAGCAAGCTTAGAGGAGTTTTGGATCAACTTACAAGGTGTATGGGGTGAGATTGATCGACGGGAACCAAATCCCATTACCTAGGAAAAGGACATCGAAACATATAATCAGATTAGAATGGAACTGAAACTTTTCTAATTTTTGAATGGAATTGATTCAACTTTCAATCAAATCAAAAGGGAGATCTTAAGACAAGAGAAGTTACCCTCACCCGAAGCAGCATATGCGACTGTACGCAAGGAAGCGGCAAGGTTGAACATACTGGAAATTCCAGAACAAACGTTGCAACAAGGAATAGGCGAAGGGATGGCAGCAGTCATTGGAAACGAGGTGGCTGGTTTCGCGATTCAAGGCCAACGGAAAAACCAAGGGAAGAAAGGTTTTAAAATCGACAAATCCAAGCTCAAATGTAGTCACTGTGGAGGAACAAAACATACAAAAGAGACATGCTTTGAGATTCACGGATTTCCAGAATGGTGAAGTGAAGGGAATAGTAGATCGGGTAAAGCCGCTACCACCATGGGCAGCGCCGGAGCGACCACCAGCAGCGGTGGTAGCAGCTTCGGCAGAGAAGAGGGGGAGGTGAATTTTGGAGCAACAGTCAGGGTTGAAAAACCATTAGAGAAGAGAGGTAACCTTGAGGGAGCGGCTAGGGTTATTGACCGAATGGAGAGGAGAGGTTGCATTGAGGGGTTTTTATACTGTAACCCCAAATTAAATGTTGGCCCCAACCCTAAAATCTAAAGCTCTAATCCACCCACCCAGCCCATACATAATAAAAGGTTGAATTTTGACTCCTCTAAAAAATGGCCAAGCCTTAAAAAACAACCCATCAAATTAAGCCCATCAATGAACCCTAAGCCTAGTTCGCCATCATTTACTATTCCCTCAGCCCATAACCATAATTACCCACTTCAAAGCCCAATAACAACCCTAGCCCATTCCTCTGCAAATTCGATCCATAATACCAAAGCTTCATCATAGATATTCGATTGTGGGGAAACTGACACAATGACCTATGATCCAAACGATCTTAAAATTCAAAGCAAACCCTTGAAAAACTCAGCAAAGGCTGCCAATGGAGAAGTAATTGGTGTGGAAGGAGCTGGAACGATTGAACTCTCACCAACCCTAAAATTGAAAAATTATCTTTGTGTTCAATCACTGTCACATAAATTACTATCTATTAGTCATGTTACGAAGGAACTCAACTGCACTATGCTCATGAATCCTACTTTCGATTTACTGCAGGACATCAGGATAGGAATGATTATTGGGCGTGGCACTGAACATCAAGGGTTGTATTTCGTGGATGATGTGGCTCAACACTGTTCTGTAATGCTTGCACACGGCACTAAAGATAGAGAGACATGGCTATGGCATCGACGTTTGGGACACCCATCCACTGGTTATCTACATATCTTATTTCCTAAACTTTTTTCTAATAAAAACCCCGTACAATGTGATACTTGCATTCTCGCAAAGAGTCATCGACAAACCATTAAAGCCAATAATACAAAAGTTGACTCACCTTTTATGTTGGTCCATTCTGATGTTTGGGGACCCTCACTTGTTGTTGGGGGACCAAATTTTTGTTATTTCTTATTATTCATTGATGATTGCACACGAATGAGATGGGTATATTTTTTGAAAAACAAAACCGAGGTCACAGGAAAATTCATCCAATTCTATACTATGATCCAAACCCAATTCCATTCAACCATACAAACCTTGAGATCAGACAACAGGGGGGAATTTGTTAATACACAAATGCAAACTTTCTTCAAAGAAAAAGGTTTAATCCACCAAACTACCTGCCCCTATTCAACATAACAAAACGGTGTTTCCGAAAGGAAAAATTGAATCTTGCTCGAAATGACCCGTGCCCTCCTCCTTGAATCCAAAGTACCAAAAACTTTTTGGCCTGAAGCACTTACAACCTAAGTCTACCTCCTTAATCGCATTCCCACCAAAATCCTAGACCTTCAAACCCCCGTTGACACCTTAGCCAAATACTTCCAAATACCACCACCTCTAACCCTCTAACCTAGGATCTTTGGGTGCTCAGTTTTTGTTTACATACCAAGCGGTGAACGAACTAAACTTGACCCATGCATAGAGAAGTGTGTCTTCGTAGGATACGGCATAAACCAAAAGGGATACCGATGTTATAATCCCAAAACCATACATATACATACTATGATGAATTGTGTTTTTCTCGAAACGAAATTCTTCTACAATACCCAACTAAGCAGTCAGGAGGAGATGGAGCCTACGGACATTCTCTGTTGGCTACCACTACAAAATGAAGAGATCAGGCAAGAAAGTACCAATTTTGAACTTACTTCTGAATCGTTAATACAACCCACAGAGCTCAATGTTACGAACACTAGTCATCCTGAACATATGGCCTAGGTAAGGGAAACAGAACTTGAAAATAGTCCTATGAACCTTATAATTTTGACTAACCATGGTGATCAGGAAGAGATGATGATAGAGGAACTACCAAGTGAAGAGCCACAAATATCCCCCCCCCGAAGAAACAGAGGAATTCCCCCCAACCGATAATCTCTAGAGCTAATAAAACGAGGATCAAGATACCCTATAGCCAACATTGCAAGGGGGATCCTAACTGATGAAGCCAAGGCATTTCGAGTAGCCTTATTCAAAGAAGAAACTCCAGATACGATTGAGGGAGCAATTTCGAAGAATTGGGTAAAGGCAATGCAAGATGAAATGGATACTCTTAACAAAAACAACACTTGGGAGAAATGCACTCTACCACCAAGGAAGAAAACAGTCAGATGTCGTTGGGTATTCACTATCTAATACAAGCCAGATGGATCTATTGAAAGATACAAAGTTTGATTGGTAGCAAAAGGGTACACTCAAACATACGGCATTGACTACTTAGAAACCTTCTCACATGTGGCAAAAATGGACACCATCAGAGTTTTGTTTTATGTGGCAGCAACTAAAGGATTGCCCTTACATCAATTCGATGTTAAAAATGCCTTCCTACATGGAGACTTGAAAGAGGAAGTCTATATGGAAGCATCACCAGAATTCAAAGAATGATTCAACAAAGGAGAAGTATGCAGATAGAAGAAGTCCCTCTATGGACTAAAACAATCACCTAGAGCATGGTTCAGAAGGTTTACCATAACTATAAAGGGATATGGGTATAAACAGAGCAATTTTAATCATACTCTGTTTCTGAAACAAAGGGGAGATTTCACGACATGCTTGATAATATATGTTGATGATATGATCATCACCGGGAATGACAAGGAAGAAATCACCAGGCTAAGGAGAAACCTATTTTCCGAATTCGAGATGAAAGATCTCGGGAGGTTGAAATACTTCCTTGGAATCGAGGTACTAAGATCTGAACAAGTTATCTTTATATGCCAGAAGAAGTACATTCTGGATCTGCTAGCAGAAACAGGAATGATTGACTGCAAACTTGCTGACACGCCAATGGTAGTAAATCATAGACTAAAGGTACTGGAAGAAGCCGAGGATGCAGACAAATAGAGGTATAAACGACTGGTAGGTAAATTGATTTATCTATCCCACACTTGACAAAATATCTCACATGCTGTTGGAATAGTAAATCAATTTATGCACTGGCCACAAAACCATCACATGGAAACCGTATAGAGAATTATACGATACCTCAAAGGAATAAAAGGGTATGGAATACTGTTCACCAACCGAGGTCATCTAAACGTTACATCTTACAAGTTTGCAGATTGGGTAGGAAATCCAATAGATCGAAAGTCTACATCAGGCTACTTCACGGATGGTGGGAGGAAACCTAGTCACTTAGAGAAGCAAGAAGCAGAAAGTTATGGCACTATCCAGTGCTGAGGTAGAATTCCGAGGTATAGCTTGCGGAGGTCTTGTGGATACAAAAGTTACTAACCGAAATTGGCTTTCCACCATCCAAGCCATGCGAGTTAATGTGTGACAACCAAGCAGCCATACGGATTTTCTAGAATCCATTTCAACATGATCGAACCAAGCATGTGGAAGTTGATAGGCATTTCATCAAGGAGAAATTAGAACCAGGGATGATTATTCTTCCATATGCAAGGTCCGAGGATCAGTTAGCAGACATTCTGACTAAAGCAGTAAATGGAAGGATATTCACCAAAATTCTGGACAAGTTGAGCATTGGTGATCCCACTACTCAGCTTGAGGGGGAGTGTTAGAAAGGAAAAATATATTTGGGATCAGTATTAAACATCATCTCCCAGTAAAAAGGCAACAATCACAGTACACATAATCAGGATTACAGAATAGGAAATGGCATAAATTGAAGTTATGAATTTCTATATATATACAGATCTCTCTAGTATAAAAGGGACCCTGTATGTATTGTTAAACATCATCATAGAAATAAAATTCAAACGATAATCCCCTGTTTATAGCTACTTTCTGTCAGTTATAATTTCCAAAGTAGAACATAAATTATTTTTATAGAAAAATATAATACTTATAATTCATAACAAAATTTAAGAAAACTACATGAGACGTGAAGACATTTGCAAGTTTTTTTTTTTTTTTTGAAAGGAGGAGCATAAAAAATTAGCAACAAATACAAGTCAGATTTTTTTCTCTATCACTTTTATATTTAGCATCTAACATAAATTTTATATTTAATTAAACATAACCAGATATAGGCTCAATGACTCTCATATCAAATGTCTCGGGTTCATGCCATCTGGCCCAAGTTGTTGCATAAAGCATAAAAGTTTCATTCATAATTATTCTTATTTATGAAAAAAGTACAATATTTTCTTCTTTATAATATTAATGTCGTCTTCCTCTCTCAGTTTTTTCCCTTTTTTTTAAAAATGATACAATATTTCATCAAACAAAAGAGGTATTAATTAGACTTATAGCGGATGTTTTGAAACAAAACAAGAAATAATTAGTGATTAAATTAAAAAACCTAGAGAGTGAAATAAAAGATATGCAAATAGATATTTTTCCGTTTTATTATCATAATATTATGAAATATGAATATCAACTTCAATC